>BHFT01014896.1:0-35605 GCA_004320025.1 Laticauda laticaudata | reverse complement strand
AGAATACGGAGGATTTCCCTCAAGGGCGCAAAGTGAGATGTGTTACCAGGGCTCTGGACGGATAGACTGCGGAGCTGGATGGGACCTTGCATAATGTAATGCTCCCCACGTAAAAAAACTGAACGATAACTGCTCTGCTGCACTGTGGGCTAGGTTGAGACCAACTGGCAGAGCCAAGGCCCGGATTAAGATGAAGACCATAAATCAGGGGTGGAGGTTCAGTGCTTGACTTACACCCAAGAATCTTAGACAGTTTAACTTGGCTCATATCGAGGGCTGGCCCCAGGAAGCCCTGATAGAAGCGTTTAAGATGGTTTAAAATGAAGATGTGTACCAGAGATGCATGGGCTAAGAAGAGACCCAATGACTTGCAGATGTGGTACTGCTGCAGAAGATAGTGGAGATGATTTAACCCGAAACGACGGCAGGGAGATTCTGGCTGGAGGCAAGCCTTCCCCCCCCCATGTCCTCAAGAGGTTCCAAACTCGAGGGGTAGGAATGGTTGGCCAAGACCCACACCCTCGCCTTGCTTTTCAATGCGCGAAAGGAAGGTCCTGGGCTGTGAACTGCGAGTCAAAGCTGGACCAAAGGGGCCGCCAAAAAGAAGGTGAAGGAAACTCATGGTGGATGCTCTCTCTTAGACTACCCCAAATAATATATTATGCGCCAGGAGGTGATAAGCCAATTGTCTCAACCCCAAACACTAAGCGCCCAGTGATCACCCAGAGCCAAAGAGAACCAAGGAAGTGGATTTATCGAATGACCTAACCGAACAAACTAAAAGAAGCTTTAAAAACTGCGACGGGTGTTCCCTGGCTCATTCAAGTGACTATTACAGTTAGAGGATGGTTTGGCGTTGGGTGGGGCCAAGTTGTATTGTGCCGCAGGTTGCTGAGGGCCCAAATACTTACAAACAGGCTCATGATTCTAAAGCAGCTAGCCACTTTGGATTCCTGCCTGAAGACCTTGCATCTGGTTAACGCCGGCTAATTCTGTGACAACTACTTTAAGAAGGACATTGAAGCTTATGTTAGCTAGCTGTCCAGGTTTTGTGCTTCGACAAAGAGACCTCCTGGTAAGCCAATAGGATTGTTACAAATGTAGCTAGTACCAACGGCCTCCTCTGTAAAGAAATCTCTAGTGACTTTAATAGTAGAATTACCTGAAAGCGGTGGGAAACACAATCATCTGGTAGTAACCGATTTGTTTTCCAAACAAGTACATTGCATCCCTTGTTCCAAGATTCCATCTGCTAAGACGCATGGACTAAACTGTTATTTCACATCTCTATAGGTTAATAGGTGTTCCGAGAACGTATAATCTCTGACACGAGGTCCAGTTTATCTCAAAATTCTTTGGAAAGAGTTTCCCTGAAAGTGATAGGTCCGCCAGCGTCTAAACTCCCGCCCACCACCCTCAAACCAATGCCGGGCCTGTGAGAGAACTAACGCAGTGTTAGAACAGTATCTTAGATGTTACCATAATTATCAACAAGATAACTGGTCCGACTTACCTACCATTTGCCGAAGTGGAATATAACAACTCGTTAACAGTAGCTATTCGGATTTACTACCATTTAAAGTGGCGCCTTCGGACCAAGATTTCGTACCCATACCTGAACTTCCTAGTGGAAAAGCCTTAACATCATTCATTGGATGAATGGATAACTCAACATCAACTTAACTGGCCAGTGACACGGCAAAGCCTTAGATGAGGCCATCAAGCTGCAAAGAAGTTCGCGGACAAGAAGAAGATCTCCACAGAAAGAATATAAAGTGGGCCGACAAAGGTTTTCCCTGTCCATCCAGATACCTGCAGGACCACTTCAAACAGTCAAAAAGCTTGGTCCTAAATAATGTGGTCCTTTCACCGATGAACGATATAAATCCTGTGTAACAGCCAGCTGAACTTACCCAAAATCTTCGAGAATTCATCCCGGTGTTCGATGTTAGTTTGCTAAAACCTGAACGTGCTTCTGACTTAAGACCCATCCAGGCTGACCCTCCCATATCAATTACTGATTGAAGGTGAACAACATTTTTTGAAGTTAAACGAAATTCGGACTCTCCAAATGGAGGGGTCGACTCCGTATCTTGTAGCCTGGAAACATTTCCCTTCTTCACAAGCCGAAATGGGTTAACGAAACCGACGTTAAAGCGCCCTAAAGTGGTCAAGGATTTCGTCCAAGTTTCCTCGATTAAGCTTAGGATTGTGGGTTTTTTGTAATTATTAATGTTTAATAATTGTCTTTTATTTTCTCCTCTCTCCCTTCCCTTTTAGGATTGATGGTTTTTCCCTTTTCTAGGAGGGCCGAATGTCAGCCTTTAAGAATCTTCTAATATCGCTTTGCATCTTCCGGCTGTCTAAGAAATGGGGGGGGTGGGAGGGAGGATAGGACAAGTCTGGAAGTGAGCTGGGAGGTGTTTGCCATTCTTTCTGGTGTGTAAAAGTGGGGGGGAGCATAAGCCTAGAGTTAGGTTTACTATTTCTCGGTTAAGCTTCTTTCTCTGCACAACTGCAACCCGTTATCAAAGTTAGCCAAGGTCAACGGGACAGAGGCCTCATCATCACCTGAAGATGCCCACGTGATCATACTCAAAACTTCTAATTGGAAGTTTTCATCTGAGCTATTGGGGGTGGGAATACTTCCATCACTTGTATACTGTGAATTGCGCGGCCTAATTTCTCAGATTCAGAATTCTTTGGTTGCTACCAACTATCACTTTCAAGTAAAAGATATCTGTTTCTAAACAAAGAGTCTACAGTACTCTTTCCTGGATTTTGAATGGAGCTCCGCCTGACAGAGAGAGAGAGAGAGAGAGAGAGAGAGAGAGAGAACATGGGATGTAAAATCCATTCTTTATTTGAACCAATTAAAATTCCCATACTCCTTAATCAATACATTTTCAGCCATACCCTTCCCTGGCCAGTAGGCTTTTTATTCCATGTGGGAACAGTTCTTTATGAAAAGGACAAAATATCAAGATGGTTTCGTGGGGGAGAGGATTTAAAACCAGCAAAAATTGAGTTTTATCTTCACCATTCCCTTTTTAAAAAATCATTTTGTTATTTTTTAAGGAAAATTAAAAGAGAAACACCATTATCATCAGAACATTGGTCGCATTTTCCAAGCTGCTCTGATGCTTATTTTCCAGACAGATGTTGGGGGGGGGGAATTAAAAAAGAGATTGATGCAACAATAATGCTGTAGACTACAATAGTCTAAATTTCTGGAGATCTTTTTGCAGCCTAAAAGGACCCATGGGAGAAAAAGAATGCAAGCAAGCCAGCTTTATAGCTATTTGAGATGTGCAATAAAAAGAGAAAAGGACCAAAACTGGAGAGAGAAGTCCTGATTTGTTAACAAACAGAAATCTTATTAGCCAAATTAGATGGTCAACATGCACTTAGAATTATAAGAATGTAAATATTAACAGATATTAACAGATTAACAGAGTTGGAAGGGACCTTGTAGGTTTTCTAGTCCAACCTCCCCCCCACCCAAGCAGGCGACCCTACACCATTTCTGACAGATGGCTGTCCAGTCTCTTCTTGAAAGCTTCCAGTGATGAAGCTCCCACAACTTCCAAAGGCAACTTCTGTTCCATTGGTTGATTGTTCTCACTATCAGAAAGTTTCTCCTTATTTCCAGGTTGAATCTCTCCTTGTTCAGTTTCCATCCATTATTCCTTGTCTGGCCTTCAGATGCCTTGGAAAATAGCTTTACCCCTTCCTTCTCTGTGGCAGCACCTCAAGTATTGGAAGACTGCTATCATGTCTCCCCTGATCCTTCTCTTCACTAGACTAGCCAAGCCCAGTTCCTGTAACTGTTCTTCATGTTTTAGCCTCCAGTCCTCTAATCATCTTGGTTGCTCTTATCTGCACTCTTTCTGTAGTCTCAACCTCTTTTTTATAGTGTGGTGATCAATACGTGATGCAGTATTCTAGGAATCCTCCTGCTTAGGCGGGGGGTTGGACTAGATGATCTACAAGGTCCCTTCCAACTCTGATTATTTGTATCTATCTGAATAGGAAATAAGAAATAGATCCTATTTCACATCTTCTGAATTCCCCCTCACCCCCTCCAAAAAAAATAAAATAAAAATCATTCCAAACACATCTGCTAAAATTCAGGAGCAAAACCAGCCATCCCCAAAGTGGCAGATTTTCTAGATATTCGTCTTTCTTCTTTCCTTTTCATTTTGTTGTTCATTTATACTTTGAACACTGTAAGGTGCCTGGGGAAACTTGCGTGGTCTCCAATCATAACTGGATCCAGTACTCTAGCTGTGGTTTTACTAAGGCTTTATAGAATGGTACTAGTACTTCACTTGTATCCCTCTGTTAATGCAACTTCAGATTACATTAGCTTTTTTGGCTGCTGCCACCCTCTATTAGCTCATTTTTAATTGGTGGTCCAGTAAAACTCCAAGATCCCTCTCACAATTACTGCTATTAAGTGTGTCATAAGTGTGCAATGGCTCAGTGGTTAAAGATGCTGAAGCTTCTCCGTTGCTGAGCTGACAGCCCAGGTTCGAGACCCAGGTGCACAATGATAGGGTGAGTTCCCGTTCCCAGCTGCAGCTCCTTCCCACCCAGCAGTTTGAAAGCATGCAAAGGCGAGTAGATAAATAGGTACCCCTTCAGTGGGAAGGTCACAGCGTTCCTTGAGCCTTTGATGGATAGCCATGCTGGCAACATGGCCACCGAAGAGTCTTCAGACAACGCTGGTTTCCTCAGCTAAGTAACAGAGACTGAGCAGCACCCTCTATCAAGTTGGACATGACTGGACAGGGGAATCTTTACCTTATAAATAGATCATTGTATGACCAGATAATCTTCGACTTAGAACCATGAATTTAGTGATGGTTCAAAGATACAATGGCACTCATCTACTGAGAAGCAAAGCCAACAGGGAAGCCAGATTCACTGAACAACTGTATTACTAACTTAACAGCTGCAGTGATTCACTTAACAACTGTGTCAAGAAAGGCTGTAAAATGGGGCAAAACTCATTTTCCATCCATCTCGCTCAGCAATGGATATTTTAGGCTCAATTGTGGTTGTAAGGGAACGAATACCTGTATTGAGTTTGGGGGTTTTGTGTCATTTTAACGGCTCTTTCGTTATTATTCTTAATAATTTTTTTATATCTTGCTTGGATCACACCTTCCTCTGCTCTGTTCCCACATGAGATTTATTATGTTTCACATACTTCAGATATGAGATTCTTTACCTTGGTCCATATCAGTAGATCAACGATAAGTTAGTTAGTTTACTTTATTGTTGTTGTACCTTGTACAATGAAATCAAACACCATCTTCAGTACACATCATGATCATGAAAATAAGCACAAACACACATCCTCCACATTCCATACATTGAATTGAAAATCCCAGCACCACACCAACTCTGCACTATACAGTAAAATTCAACAGAGCTGCTGCCCTGTGATGGAAGCTGTTTTTCAGCCTATTTTGTCCTTATATTAATATTCTGTACCATCTGCCAGATGGTAATAGTTCAAAAAAAAAAAAAAGTGGGGGGGAGTGCCCAGGATGAGATTCATCTTTGAGAATGTTTTGAACTTTCTTAAGGCAGCAGGAGCTATAAAGCTCTTCCCAAAAGAGGTGAGGGCAACCCATGATCCTTTGGGCAATGACATTAACCCTTTGGGGTGCTGTCCTATCTGCCCCTGTGCAATTGGCAAATGATGTGCAGTGAGTTAAGATACTCTCTATGGTGCAGCAGTAGAAGGTCACCAGGAGTTTTCCATTCAGTTGTTGTTTTCTGAGAAGTCTCAGGTAGTATAATTTCTGCTGGGCCCTTTTGACCAGAGCTGCAATATGAGCTCCCCAGGTCAGGTCCTCTTTTATGGTAACACTCAGAAACTTAAAACTGGCCACTTGCTCCACTCGGTTTCCATTGATAAACAAGGGATGGATGTTTGATCTGCTCCTTCTATAGTTATCCTTATATAGTACACATAAGGGTGACCATTAGAAGCTACATCAGTATCTCATACACAAGAGTGTATTGATTTTATTTCTAAAATCCTTGTGATTTATAGCTTTAAATCTCATTTCAGTTTAGAGCAGAGAGAGACCTTCTCCTGTCTTACTTGGAGAAATGTTTGAACATCCTTATTGATGTTCTGAGTGATCAAGGAGAGATTCAACCTGAAAACAAGGAGAACTTTTCTGACAGTAAGAACAATCAACCAATGGAACAGAAGTTGCCTTCAGAAGTTGTGGGAGCTTAATCACTGGAGGCTTTCAATGGGAGATTGGACTGCCATTTGTCAGAAATGGTGTAGGGTCTCTTGTTGGACTAGATGACCTATAAGGTCCCTTCCAACTCTGTTAATCTGTTAATATCTGTTAATATTTACATTCTTATAATTTTAAGTGCATAAGCCTATTGCCCATCTAATTTTGGCTAATAAGATTTCTGTTTGTTAACAAATCAGGACTTCTCTCTCCAATTTTGGTCCTTTTCTCTTTTTATTGCACATCTCAAGTAGCTATAAAGCTGGTTTGCTTGCATCCTTTTTCCTTGCACGGGTCTTTTATAGGCTGCAAAAAGATCTCCAGAAGTTTAGACTATTGTAATCTACAGCATGGTTGTTGCATCAATCTCCTTTTTAATTTTTTTCCCAACATCTGTCTGGAAAATAAGTACCACAGCAGCTTGGAAAGGGCAACCAATGTTCTGATGGTAACATTTAAATCAGTGTTTCACTTTTAATTTTTCTTTAAAAATAACAAATTGATTTTTTTAAAGGGGGCCTGGTGAAAATAAAACTCCATTTTTGCCAGTTTTAAGTTCTCTCCCCCATGAAACCATCTTGATATTTTGTCCTTCCCATCTGTCAGAAATGGTGTAGAGGTGACATGCAGAGCCCTCTCTGTGGACATGCGAGCCCTCGCCCCAGCTCAGTTCTACCATACATGCGTGTGCGCGCATCCCATTGGCCAGCTGATCTTCAGATCTCTGCTGTGCATGTGCAGGGAGCGGGATGCATGCAGGGGGTGGGACGCATGCAGGGGACATGCGCTTTGAGCACTTGGTGCCGAAAAGGTTAACCATCCCTGGTGTAGAGTCTCCTGCTTGGGCAGGGAGTTAGACTAGAGCACTGACAAGGTCCCTTTAACTCTGTTAATCTGTGAAATCTGTTAAAGTTTTGTTTCACTGCTGACTCTAACCAAGCAATCCTGCACAGGCAGTCCTCAATTTATAACTGGTCACTCATTGAAAGTTCAAAGTGATCCCCTGAAACGTACTTATGACATCGTTCTGGACTTTCAATGCCTCCCCCTGTGTGGTCACATGACCGCATTGGGATTGCTCAGCAACCAGCCTGCCTTTACTTCCAATTGCAGAATGCCGCAACATGAGAACTAAAAAACAACCCAGCGTTTGCTTCTGATTTTAGCAAAAATGCCCCCTAGCAAACAATGGGTTTGTTTACGACATCAGTGTTCACTTAATAGCAGAAGATTCGCTTAAGGACCATGGTGATTCACTTCAGTAAATAAAGGTTGTAAAATCTGGGATGACTTGCTCTTTCCAACTATCGTGATTTACGACTGTAATGAGCAGGTTCCATTACAGGTGCAAGTCAAAGAGTCCCTTTATGTTTTGTGTTTTTCTAGAATGGGGTTGACTTAAAGTTTAAGTCAATGTGTCACGACATTCGTTGAAGGTCGGAGATGCTAAAACCAAGGGGCAAGATCATTTCTAATAATTCTATGTCTTAGTTATTAGACGATCATTTAAACATGAGGCAGCACTATGCAGTAAAAACCCAAAAAGCTAACACAATCCTGGATTATATAAATAGAGGCATAGAATCAAAATCGTGTGAAGTATTAGTATCGCTTTACAAAGCCTTAGTAAGGCCACACCTGGAATACTGCATCCAAGTTTGGTCACTACATTGCAAAACAAAGATGTTGAGACTTTGGAAAAAGTGCAGAGAAGAGCAACTAAGATGATCAAAGTCTTGGATATTAAAACATACGAGGAATGGTTGCAGAATTTGGGTTTGGCTTGTCTACAGAAAAAAAGGACTAGGCCGGACATGAAAGCATTATTCCAGTATTTGAGAGGCTGCCACAAAGAGGAAAGGGGTTTCCAAAGCACCTCAAGTTACTTTCCAAAGCACCTCAAGTTACTTTCCAAAGCACCTCAAGGCAGGACAAGAAACAATGGTTGGAAACTAACCAAGGAGAGAAGCAGTCTGTAATTAAGAAGAAACTTCCTAACAGTAAGGACAATTAACCAGTGCAATCGATTGCCTTCAGAAATTGTGGGTGCTTCATCAGTGGAGGTTTTTAAGAAGAGACTGGACAGCCACTTATCTAAAATGGTATAGGATCTCCTGCTTGAGCAAGGGGCTGGATTAGAAGACCTCCAAGGTCCCTTCCAGCTCTCTTCTGATTCTAATTATCCATTCCACAAACAGAAACATTTGATGCTCCCAGCATTTGGCCTTTGTTTCTTAGCCGTCAGCCTGCGCATGGAGTTTTAATATCTGACTTTTTCGAAGCAGGATAATCAAATCCTCCCTGGGCTTTTAAAAACAGGGGGAATAAATGCAAGTGTTTGCTGGCACAGGCCCCAAGAGAAACTCCACTTCATCATTGGAATCAAAGGATAAATTTCCAAGTACGTTCTTTGCTCGGCAAAAATCCATGCATTGCTTTGTTTTTCAACCGCAACCGACTTGTCTCTGGATTCTTTAATAAATACACAAATTCTAAACAAATAAACACTTTTATAAATGTGCTCATTTGAATGGGAGGCAATTTATTCCTTTTATCTAGGTTGGAGGGGTCCCCTTGAGCCAAACCGCAGGGTGTGAAAAATGCAAAACTCTTGAAAAAAAAATCTGTTTCCTTCTCTGGATTTCCCTACAGGTCGGGATTTGATAATTGGTGCAAATCACAAAGGCGGTGACAGCTTCTCTACTTTGGGAATCTTGAAACAAAGGGGAACTGGCAGCCAGTCTCATTCACCTAGAGAACCGTTTGCCCCCAAATTGTCACAAAGCTTAAGAAAGTCAAATGCAGGCTTAGAAAATTTGTGCATGCAGCGTGTTAAGCTTAATTAAGGTTATCTTGGGGAGGGATGGATGAGTCACGTAATGCATGGAGCCAACCCAGTCCTTTGGCTCAATTGTACATATGTCAACAAAACAGAGAGGGAGAAGGAGAGAAAGCGAGGCGGGGGAGGGAGGGAGAGTGGGAGAGGGAGGAGAGAGACAGTGAGAATGAAAGAGAGGTGGAGAGGGAGAAGTAGGGAATGAGAGAGAGAGGGTGAGGGACAGAGAGGGAGAGACAGAAAGAGGGGGAAGAGGGAGGGAGAGTGGGAGAGGGAGGAGAGAGAAAGAATGAAAGAGGGGGAGGGAGAAGTGAGGAGGGAAAGAGGGTGAGGTGAGAGAGGGAGAGAGGGTGAGAAAGAGGGGAAGAGGGATGGAGAGTGGAAGAGGGAGGAGAGAGAGTGAGAATGAAAGAGAGGGAGAAGTGGAGGAGGGACAGAGGGAGAGGGGGAGGGGGAAAGAAGGAAGGAGAGATGGAGAGATGGAGAGCAAGAGCAAGAAGTGGGGAGGGAGACAGAGCGTGAGAAAGAAGAAGGAGGGAGAGTGGGAGAGAGAGAGGGAGAATGAAAGAAAGGGGGAGAGGGAGGGAGAGAGAGGGGGAGGCAGAAGAAGGAAGAAGAGATGGAGAGAGAGAGGTGGGGAGGGAGAGAGAGAGGGAGAGAAAGAAGGAGTGAGATTGGGAGAGGGAGAGATGGAGAGGTGGGGAGGGAGAGAGAGGGAGAGAGAGAAATTAATTCTATAATCAGCTTTGGCATGTTGTATAGACAGTAAGCAAGACAGTTGTGAATCTTGTCCCATTTTATGACCTTTCTTGCCATCGTTTTTAAGAGAATCATTGCAGTTGTTAAATTAGTAACATGGTTGTTAAGTCAGTCTGGTTTCCCCATTGACCTCACTTGTCTGAAGGTCGCAAAAGGGGATCACAAGACCCAGGGATTCTTCAACCATCACAAAGATGAGTCCATTTCCAAGCGTCTGAATTAGGATCCCCTGGGCATGCTGTGACAGTCGTAAGGGTGAAAAATGGTCATATATTCACTTTTTTCCAGTGCCGTTATAAGTTTGGTCACTAAATGAACCATTGTAAGCTGAGGACAGAGGAATTGCTACAATGATTTTGTGTTCCGTAACCAGTACGGTAAAGCTTAAACCCGAGGGAGTGCAAAAAGAACCCCAAAACCAGTCAGGTTTCCTCCTAATAATGTTGATGGTGGTGACAATTTTAGGTCATTCAAAGCGGGATTTTGATGTTTATGAGTATTCATTGGAAGCTTATTACATGCAATTAAAAAAACAGTCATGAAAAGAGGTTGCACAATAATTAAGTCCCATCTCTTCTGTCCATTCTTTGCACAGGAAGATAATTGCCTTCCCCCTTATAAATTGTCCGCCAAATTCTATCAAGCAAATAAACATGGTATTGTATCTCAGTAATTGTCTATTGACTGCAGTTTGCGGTGTGAATTAATTTTCAATTATTTATTTATTTTATTTATATTTGTCAATTGCTTACAAGATAATAGATATAAGTAAAAGCATAGTTACGAATACATATAAGAAAAATAAAAATAAATAAAAGAAACAATAGGACAGGGACGGTAGGCACGTTGGTGCAATTATGCACGCTCCTTACAGACCTCTTAGGAAAAGGGTGAGGTCAATAGTAGACAGTGTAAGGTTAAAGTATTTGGGGTTTGGGGAATAAACCACAGAGTCAGCTAGAATATTCCAGACATTGACCACTCTGTTGCTGAAGTCGTATTTCCTGCAATCAAGTTTGGTGCTGACTTTTTATTCTGTGAACTGACAAAGGTCGGGAGACAATCTACAGCAAAGGTGTCAAACTCAAGGCCCGTGGGCCAGATCCGGACAGCAGGATGCTTAAATCTGGCCCATGGGGCCAGTCTGGAAGTATGAAAGGAGTGGCCCATGGTGCCTCTGATGTCTAAAACAGGCTCCATGGCCTCTCACAGCACTCTGCCAACAGAAAACAGGCCAAAAATGGCCTGAAAAGGGGCCAAAAACAGCTTGAAAATGCCCCCCCAAAATGGCCCAAAAACAGGCCAAAACTGAACCCAAAAACAGGCAGAAAATGGACCCAAAAACAGGTCAAAATGGGCCAAAAACAGCCTGAAAATGGCTGCATAAACAGGCCAAAACTGGGCCCGAAACAGGCCAAAAATTGTCAGGTGATTGCTGAAGGAAGCATCCATCCGGCCCCCCCTCACCCCCCCCGCAGACCCATGCTGATCTGGTTTGACACCCCTGATCTACAAGCGCTCCTCGGCTTATGACCACAATTGGGCCCAGCATTTCTGTTGTTAAGGAAGACACTTGTTATGTGAGCTTTGCCCCCATTTTACGGCCGTTCTTGCTATGATGAATTGTCGTTAGTGTTCTGTATAAAAATAGTAGACTCCTAAAGACTGAATTCTGATTGGCTAAAGAACTCGAATGGGGATTGGTTTAACAGGAACCAATCCACATAGCTGCTAAAAAGGCGGCAAATATCAAATACTTGTCATTGGCTAAAGCCGGCAGAGAAAAAGATATAAAAGGCTGCCGCAGCCTGAGCCAATGTTCCGCTTTCCCAACTGTGTTACTTAATAAAGACTTTGTTGTTGGAGCCCGGTCTACCTCGCGTTTTTCCGGACGGAACAGTTAGTAACCCCGTTGTTAAGGGAATCTGACTTTCCCCTTGATTTTGCTTGCTCAGAAGGTTGCAAAAAGGGATCGTATGACACAGCAATGGTCATAAATGCGAGTCAATGGCCAGACATCTGAATTTTTGATCCCATGAATTGGGGAAGCTGCAAAGGTCATCACTGTGAAGAATGATCATAGGTAACTTTTTTTCAAACCCTAACTCTCACCCTAACTCTAACTCTAAATTTAACCCTACTCCTAACCCTAACCCTCATTCCAACACTCTCCCTCACCCTAACCCTAAATTTAACCCTAACCCTCATCCTAACCCTCACCATAAACCTAACCCTCCACCCTCACTCTTGTCCTAACTCTAAACCTAACCTAAACCCTCACCCTAATCCTAACCCTCACCCTCACCCTAACCCTCACCTTCACCCTCATCCTTACCCTAACTCTCACCTTCATCCTCACCTTAACCCTAAAATTGTTCTCAAAGATTGGAGAAGTGAAAAGTTGTCATCTTTTGAATTAATCCACATAGTTGTGCTTTCAGTAACTTGCTGTTAATAGGAGATTAACAGCAAAACTGGTTATTAAAAGACTAAGAATCAATCGGCTTGTTGGGAGGAGGTTGAGGAGGAGGAGGAGGAGGAGAAAGGGCGGGAGGGAGGGAGGGAGAGAGAGAGAGAGAGGGAGAGAGAAAGAAAGAGAGAAAGAAAGAAAGAAAGAAAGAAAGAAAGAAAGAAAGAAAGAGAGAGAAAGAAAAGACAAGACTTAGTTTCAAAATGTATCTTTAAAAACAGGATAAACATTTCCAATAAACTCACAATTCCATTCAATGCAAATCAAGGCAAAGTCTGATGGCCAGCCGAAGATTGCCTAAAGGTGACACATTTTTCATATACTTTTGAATTATTACCCTCCCTCCCCAAAATTTTTTTTTTTTAAATGAAGCATTCGATCAGCTAAGTGCATCAGTTTGATAAAAGTTATGCAAATATTTATGCAGGCCCCATCTATTATCTTGACAGTTCAGATAAAGAATTTTCTGCTGGCTTCAAAGAGACAATCAAAAATACTTTATGTAAACCAAAGCTTTTTCCACAATGCACACACACACACAAAAAAGACAGAAAAAGAAAAAAAAAATAAGCAGGCAGCGTTTGTTTGTTTTTTTGCCCTGCCTTTACTGACAGTTACAAATTACATATATTATTTACTGTCTTCCTTCCACTTACTGAAATAATTAATATTACCATAATACAATATTACAGTATTTGACTGTAGATTTCAATGGAAGCTATTACATGATAAATGCAGCAAAGGGATTTTGAACTCTCAACGAGTGAAAAGAAGTAGGAACGTCTTTGGCATTCTTCACGCAGAAGGAAAATCTACCTTGGAGAAGATGGTGAGAAAGCAGGCTGATTCCTTTCAACTTATAGGACCCCTTTTGTGTGTATATAAGTAGCCCTTATTTTATTGCCAGTTGAAAATACTCTATTGTAGTATCTGGGTGGAGAAGGGATCAACATCACTTCTCCTTGGCGAACCAAGCGATTATTTGATTATATGGACAACTCCAAGGGTGGGCTTCAAATAATTTAGCAACTGGTCTTTGTCTGGTTGCTGGGTGGGTGTGGCCATGGTGGGCATGGCCTAGTCGGCCTCCTGCACCACAGCTGGGAGGGGCATTTTCACCCTCCCTAGGCTCTGGAGGCTTTCTGTCATGCCCCTGTCAGAATCTGATTCAGAGGGGGAGGCCAAGCAGCTGACAGGGAGTGGGACTGTGGCTCTATTGGGTGTGGAAGAAACTGGGGAAGGGCTGAGTCCGGCTGGGCAGAGCAGGAAAGAGGTAGAGCAAGGGAGAGGGAATTCAGAGGAACACCCAGGCCCACCCCCTCTTCATCCTAGGCCAAACAAGNGGAAGGGCTGAGTCCGGCTGGGCAGAGCAGGAAAGATGTAGAGCAAGGGAGAGGGAATTCAGAGGAACACCCAGGCCCACCCCCTCTTCATCCTAGGCCAAGCAAGGAGGAATGGAGAGGGGAACAACATAAGTTGCATGGCTTATGTGGGAGGAAAGGGCCCCGATTCCCTTCATTAGCTGCAGTTGGGAACACAGTGTTGAAAAAGGGAAGTTGCGCATAGCAAGTTATTGGAGGCAAATGGTGAATTATCTGGTATCATCGAGGGTTATCTGGGTTCCTGGCATCTTCCCAGTTGTGTGCATTTGATTGGGCTTTCAAATCTGCAATTCCTTCTCCTGCCTTATCAAGTTAATTACTGCAGTGTGGTTTGTTTGGATTTTTAGTTACAGTTTGTATGTACCTTGTTTTGGACTGAATTTTCTTCAGTCAAAAGTTGTTCCTGGGAGATTTTTTTCTCCAGTCGAAGGTAACCTGGACATTGGGGGCAAAGTTGGAGATAGTAAAGGGACTCTTCTTCCTTATTTGACTGTGTTGCCTTTGTGCCATGCCCAGGATCATCACACTTTCCTCTGGGAGGGCAAAAACAGCCTTTCCGGCCTTCCAGAGCCTCCAGGAGGCCCATTTTTTTGCCATCCCCAAGCCTCCGCATGGGCCCTGCATTTAGTTAGGATCCAAAAAAGGCCATGTGGAGACTTTTGGGAGGGGTGAGGTGGGCAGGGCCAGCCAGACATTGCAGCTGGGAGTTCAGCGAACCAGATGTAAGATTAACATCCAGTTCGGCTGAACCGGTGCAAACTGGTATCAGCCCACCCCTGGACAACTTCTTGCCTAGCTTTCCAAACCTTTTCAAGCAAATTGGGCATTTTTAATTTGTAAGCTGACTTCCTTATGCAGGTGGACTAGGTCTGGCTCAAGAGAGACAAGAGTCAGAAGAAGCTTCTTGGATGAGAAGTGAAATGTTTTCAAGGAAAACACCAAGAAAGTCCTGTTGCCTTTTGGGAAATCACCTTTGG
This sequence comes from Laticauda laticaudata, assembly GCA_004320025.1. Lineage (NCBI taxonomy): Eukaryota > Metazoa > Chordata > Lepidosauria > Squamata > Elapidae > Laticauda > Laticauda laticaudata. The sequence continues at coordinate 20,912 of BHFT01014896.1, read as the reverse complement.
AACAACCATAACCTCTCATCATTCAAAATGCAGTTGTAAGGGAACTTGGAGATCTTCGTCCAAGGGGCACCAACCTTTTAGACCTCAAGGACCACCAAACTCATAATTTTAAATCCCATGGACCAGAGACCCTGGGTAAATCCCAAAAAAAGTCTGCAGGAAAATTCCCCATCCTGTTTTCCTACCAATCAATCATTCTTTATTTGGGATTGCAGGATATTCTCTCCAACTCTGTTTCCGGGGGGGGGGGGGAGAGAGAGAGAGACTTTTGGTCTCATGCAAAGAAAGCAGCAGAGGCAGCAGAAGTCATTCTTTCTCTCCACCAAACTCCACCAGAAACGAGTCTTTGTGAGACTTGTTGTGCCAGTGCAGCCTCTTGGAGCAGGAGGCCTTGCAGGGTCCCAAAGACTCATTTCTGGCAGAGTTTGCGGGAGAGAAAGAAAGACTTTTGATGCTTTCCTTGCATGCAGCCAAAAGCAGCAGAAGAAAGAAGTGGAAAGAAGCAGCCCGGTGGCCAGGTGAGGCCTGTGGGGCAAGTGGGGCAAGTCCCCCCCTGCCTTTCTCCCCTCCCCTCCCCTCCCCTCCCCTCATATTGTTCGCAATGCAAGCGATGAAAGCTTTGTGTTCCTGTGCAGCCTGGATTAATTACTTTGAGGGGTTGCTTTGTGGGTGACATTTCTCTATGGACCACCAAAATTTTCTCATGGACCACCAGTGGTCCCTGGTCCACTGGTTGGTGACTACTGTTCTAGTCCAATCCCGTGCTTCAGCAGGAGACCCTATACCTGTGATGACGAACCTATGGCACATGTGAGACATCGCCCGGAATAGATCCACTGTGCATGCGCATGCACCTCCCACCAGCCAGCTAATTGTTGGGTATCTGCCACACATGCATGGGGGATAGGGCATGCATGGGAGATGCATGTGCATGCACAGGGGGTGGGGGTGTAATGCCACATTACATTATTGGTGCAGGCATACATTCACATGCACACTTTTGACATGCGGTGACGTAAAGGTTAGCCATCACTCTCCTATACCATTTCAGACAGGTGGCTGTCCTAGGAAGGGAATCTGGAGGTCTTCTAGTCCATCCCACCTCCCTGCTCAAGCAGGAGACCCTATACCATTTCAAATAAATAGTTGTCCAATCTCTTTTTAAAAACCTCCAGTGTTGGAGCACCCATGAGTTCTGGAGGCAAGCTGTCCCACTGGTTAATTGTTCTCACTGTCAGGAAGTTGCTCCTTAATTCCAGGTTGCTTCTCTCCTTGACTAGTCTCCATCTGTTGTTTCCAGTCCTGCCCTCTGGTGCTTTGGAAAATAGATTGACCCCCTTCCTCTCTGTGGTAGCCCCTCAGATATTGGAAGACTGCTAACATGTCATCCCTAGTTCTTCTTTTCTCTAGACTAGCCAAACCCAAATCCTGCAGCCATTCTTCGTATGTTTTAGTCTCCAGGCCCTTAATCATCTTAATTGCTCTTCTTTGCACTTTTTCCAAAGTCTTAACATTTTTTTTTGGTCATGTGGTGACCAAAACTGGATGCAGTATTCCAGGTATGCCCTTACCAAGGTTATGATGGATCTCTTAAAAGAGAGACTAAAATCTTTTAAAATCCCTCTAGATGTTTTGACCAGGTAGGAAGTGCAGTTTTGGTAAAGTGGGATCTGATGTTTTTCAGAGTTATTTTTTATAGTGACATTCTTCCTCCCCTTCACCTTCAGTTCAGAACTTTCAAATTTGTTGCTTTTTTTTCATGGCCAGCCTACATTTGAACCTTTTCGAGCACAGAAAATGTTTTAGTGTATGACCCTCGCTTGGAAAAAGTTTGTGCACCGACTCATGTAAAATATTTATTTATTAGCCTGATCAATCAATTGTGATAATAAATACATTAATGGAATTAATCAATCACTCTAATTAACAGAAATGTCAACGAAGATATGTGACTTGGTTCACCAGGCAGGAAAGAGGATTATATATAGGACATTAAACTTGCTTCACTTTATCACATTTTTTTATTGAAAAGCAAGCTAGAATGCTTATAAATGTGTCTTGTAAATGCATAATTTAAAAAACCAAAATAAACATAGGCATATAAATTACTTCTACCTTAAGTAATGAGTATTAAAGTTTGAGCAATCATTCTGATTCAGGATTAAAATTAGTGGTAGTTTTCCACGAGAAAAATATCCTGATAGTTGTTTTGAAACCTCCTGGTTGATCTTGGACAATTTCAACAAATTCTAGCATTCATCATGGTTTGTGCTTGGATGGGGTATATCAGCAAGAAACCCCTAAGACGTGGGTTAGACTGAACATCGCTAATGATGTTACCAACCTGGGTAATGAAATGTCTACAATAAAACCACCAAGTTCAAATGTCTATGGAGATTCTTAGTCATCCAGGTCGTGGTTGTCCCAAAGATCCTTTTTTAAGAAACACCTGGACTTTTTTGTTTTTCTTTGAAGATGTTTTGCTTCTCATCCAAGAGGCTTCTTCAGTTCTGAATGAATGGTGAAGGATGGAAGGATTTATACTCCTTGCATCAGAGCTGGTCATTTGCATGCTTTGAGAGTCATTGAAGCCACTTGGAGGTTTGTCTGTGTCCTCAGGGTCTCCTGAGTTGTGCAAATGGATGTGGAGCTTTCTTGGAACTGCTGAGAGAACAAGAGATAGATGATGTTGTATCTCTCCCCTTCTGTTCAGACAGGGCTGTTCTGGGAAATGGAAGGATTTATATTCTGGACAGAAAGGACCTCTGGTTTGAAAGACAGGCCATCTTTGTTAAAATTGAACAGCCCTCTCTCAACAGAAGGGGAAGGACAAGACATCATCTACCTCCAGTCTATAATACAGTCCTTTCCGCAGTTCCAAGAAGGCTCCACACCCATTTGCATCACTCAGGTGACCCTGAGGGCACATATAAACCTCCAGGTAGCCTCAATGACTCTCTAAAAAGGATTCAAATGACCAACTGTCTGCAAGGAGTATAAATCCCTCCATTCCCCACCATCCGGTCAGAGCTGAAAGAAGCTTCTTGGATGAGAAGCAAAATGTCTTCAAAGAAAAACCAGGAAGTCCAGTTGCCTCTTGAAAAAAAAAAAAAAAANAAAAAAAAAAAAAAAAAGCACTTTTGGAACAAACATGATCTGGATGACTGAGTATCTCCACAGACACTGAGATTTCTAGCTTTCATTAGTGCCCCAAAGGAACATGGACAGAAAAAAGAATTTACCCCACAGTTATAACCTCTCCCAAGTCCCAAGCCGGTGGACAAGATTGTATAGCTGAAAACAGCAACGTTATGACATGAAGCCCAGGAGAACCATTTGACTTTATAGATCGCACGTTGCTCAGAAAACATTTTTTTTCACGCTTGGAAAAGGAAAAAAAAAAAAAAACAGAGCACAGAAGGAGAATGTGGTATGTAAATAAGAAGGGGAAAAATGGGCTTAAGAACAATTTCAGAAGCCGATTAAAAATTAAAAAGGAAGGGGAAGGAGGAGGTGTCTCAAAAGGCAAACCAGAGCCAATAATTATAATGAAAAAAGAAAACCTTAAGATGCGACATTTCCTCTCCTTCCAATGTGCAAGATACAAACACATTGGAAAGCCGGTTCCAATTTTATCTCATGTTGTGGTGTCATTACAATAAAATGTCCCCCTGCACCAGTTAAGTAACACAATAAAAGTGGACAGAGAGAACACTCGGTACACAGAACCTGGTTATTAACTGAGGAAAATATACCAAGCCAATTAAAGAACATTTTCCCCATTACTATTACATGCTACAGAATGTGTATCAACAAAAGAGCTTTGAGATAAACACTGAAATTATTCACATTGTGTTAATTCGTACCTGCAAGAGATGCTATGGTGTAAGTAATCTGTTGCCTACCACCATAGATTAATTTTCAATTGCACAGGTAGTCCTCGATTTACGACACTTGATACCAGAATTTCTGTGTCAAAACTCTGAAGCTGGCCTGACTGAGGCCATCTTTGGGGCTTCAGTGTTGCCCCAATGGAGATGAGGGTTTGGGAGGGGGGAATAGAGATAGCTGCGGGGGGAGGGAATGTGTAGCCAAAACAAAATATTTTCCCCTGAGAACCAAGGACATTCCCACAGGTGGCTGGAGAGAGGAAGAGAGAAGTTACCAAGCAACCAGACAGAGCTTTTGTCATGCCCGTTGGAGTCTGACTCCAAGGGAGAGGAAGTGGAAGTGTGACTCCGGAGGTTGTGGAGGAGGCTGTGGAAGGCAGAGGCCGTCTGGGCAGTCAGAGGAAGACCCAGGCCCATCCCCTCTCCATCCTAGGGCATGCAGGGAGGAGAGGATAAGAGAGAAATGTGAATGGCATGGTCTTAGGGGGTAGGAAAGGGCCCTGATCTCCTTCATGGGCTGCAGCTGTGAGGACTGTTGAAAAGGACAAACTGTGCATGGTCCAGTGCTGGAAGCAAAGCATGAAATAATTCTAGTCTTTCAGTTCTTATCTGAGTTCTGGCATCCTTCCCAGCGTGGGTATTTCAATATCTGTAGATGTCTTCCTGCCTTGTCTCATTAATTGCTTCAGTGTGCTTTGTGTTGTTTTTTTCTATTTATAATTTATATGTATTTTGAGTTTGAATGGCATTTCTTCCTTTTCGCACCTGTTTGTGGGGGAGTTTTTTCTCCAGTCAATGATAATTGAAGCTTTGAAACCAAGTTGAAGGAATTAAAGGGACTTCACCTGTTTTTGTGACTTTGTTGCTTTTGTATCCCACCCGGGGTCATTACAGCTTTGAATGGAGCGTGTGATTGTTTGAGAAAAGGGGAGAAAACGTTTACTTTTAATTAGGTGAAAACCATGGGAATAGTTGGTGTCGGTTTTTCACCAGTCTGTGCCAATATTATATATCCAATAAAACTGTTCTTTAAGGAATCTACCTGCCTCGGAGTTCTGTTTGCTATGGGTATGTTACTTGGAACCCTGACATTCTGCTGCTAAGCAAAATGTTCAGTGAGTTGTGCCTGATTTTACCTGTTTTGCCATCGTTCAGAAAATCACTGCAGTTGTTAAGGGAATCATGTGGTCATTAAGTGAATTTGGCTTCCCCCATTGACTTTGCTTGTTGGAAGCTGGCTGGAAAGTTCGTAAACAACCCAAATTTGGATGACATGACCGGCAACACTGGTAAGTGTGAGAATCAGTTAGTTGTAAGTCCCTTTTTTTCGTTGTTACTTCAAACAATTGCTAAATGGATGGTTGTAAGTTGAGCACAGCCTCCAGTTAACTTTATTCTTTTCTGTAAGAGTTAAGTGGCATCTGAAAGTCCACCATCATGTAACCCAATTTCCAAATATTAGCCTAAGAGTTAAGAGATTCTAGATTTAGTGTCAATCATATCAAGCTGAAGCATGGTGCGCTGGCCTAAAGGTTGAGCTCTCGCTTCACAATCAGGAGGCTGTGAGTTCGATCCTAGATAGAGGCAGATATTTTTATCTCTGGGCACACTGAGAATATATATGCTGAATAAAAGTCCACATTGGTGATAGGAAGGGCATCCGGTCAGTAAACACCCAGCTCCATTCAGTTCACCAGACTTCACCCGACATAATGGGATCATTAAAAGAAGTTGATATCAAGCTGAAGTGGGTCTATCTGGAACAGAAAAACTAGAAATAAATCTTTAAATATATTTTTATATTTAAGGCTGTGGAGAGCAGAAGAACGAAGCTGAAGAAGCTTAAATAAGAACTTAAGTTCGTACCAAAACCATTTTATTAGATTTGGCATATACAGTCAAACATACATTATGTTGTTATATGGAAAGTGAAAACTTTCAGTCTTTTCCCATCAGGCATTTGAAGTCCGACACTGATATCTTTTGAGGACTTTGCCTTCTGGTTAAGGTCCAGATCTGATGAGAGCTTGTAAAGAGCTTCTAAAAAAGATCTGTAGAATCTGTAGGAACTAACCTACTCTAAAAGGTAGGTCCAACTCAAATTTTAGAAATAACACCAAATTTCCATTCCAAGTTCATAAGCTTTGGCCACAAGTATCTCTCCAAAGTTGTGTTCTTCTAGAGGGACCACAGTAATAAGTGCACATACGTCCTTCAAAAAACATCGGACATTTATTTTCTTCTTGTCATTGTGATTCTGGGCAGCACTGGCCTTTTTTTCCAAACTGTGTCTGATAGCCCAGAGTGAGGAACATACACCTTTGCCCTAGATTAGAACGGCAATTCTGGATAAATTCATTATCCATGGTAGAAAAATTACATCCTTGTAGGATGTTATCTTGAGCAGTTTCAGGAAGCAGGTGGAATTTTTTTGCTTTCAGAAGTGATGAGGTCTCATTTTCTCCAGTACTGAATGAGGGAAAGAGAAAGAAAACATTAAGGAACTTTTTTTTAAAAAAAAATCCCTATTATATTATTTTATTTTACTTTCATCTATGGGGTTTATGCAGGAGTGCCCTGGGCTAACTAGAAACAGTCTCAATGCTTTCAAACTTCAGGAACTTCTGAATATTGGAGGTTTTTAAAAAGAGGTTGAAGAACTATTTGCCTGAAATGGTAAAGGGTTTCCTGCTTGAGAAGGGGGATAGACAAGAAGACCTCCAAGGTCCCTTTTGACTTTGTTATTATAATTGTAGAATCTTAGGGTTGGAAGGGATTTTGGAGGTTTTCTAGTCTAACCCCCTTGCCTGGACAAATGGTACTTCAATCTCTTCTTGAAAACCTGTGGTGTTGAAGCACTCACAACTTTGAGAGGCAAGCTGTTCCATTGATTAATTGTTGTATGTGGAGATAACATATGTATTGCAAATTACATGTGAGATAATGAAGAACAAAAGAGACTCCATCTTTGTTCAAGATGGGACCTTCTAGAATGATTATTGGACAATTATATAACTATTTAACAAAAAATATATATTTTGTAATTTGTTATGTTGTTATGTTATAAAGTAAATGTCAGGTTTTTGGCTGGAACATGGGGGTTGTATGTATTGGGTTAAAGATATAAGAAGGAGATGCTAGGTCATTCTGACCTAAATGGAACTGATTAATGATCCACTGTTTTCAGAAGAACATAACAGGAAGATGCCATGAGAACAAGGGTGGTTTCCAAAGATAAGGAAACAGGTGGTATACTATGGGTATGGTGTAGGGAATTACAAAGTTGGATAGGTTGTGAACCCAGGAAAGGGTCAGAGACTGTATATTTGAACTTGTATATATAAACGCCAGCCTTCCTGAGGAAAATGTCTTCTGTTATGAACAGAATTCCCTTTTGCAAAAGCTTAATAATAAAGCTCTTTCATATAGTTCATGTTCCTCCAGCTGTATTCTGTGATTATTCTCACATCAATCATTCTCACTGTGAGGAAATTCCTCTTGATGTCATGTTCACCATCTTTGGCCTGGTGCCTCACTGGCATCCTGCCATCAAATGCTAGGGGGGAAGGGGCATGGGTGAATGAACAAATGGGCAATAAAACTGTGTATGTCAGGAAATGGGGAAGGGGAGAAATAACAGCTTGAGGAAGAACAGAGAAGTTCAGAACCAGTTTGTGCCAGCACTCAAGGCCATGTAACCTGAGGAACATCTCAGCGTTCTCAAAGCACCTAGGTGAATCTTCATTGTCTGAAGAAAGACTGGTCATGGGGGGAGGGGAAATGTTTTGTATCTTTTAAGTGTGGGAAATTTAGTTCTAGCCTGACTTCACTGCAGCCCAAATCTTTTAGTAAAAGAACCTATCACTTCAAGAACCTATCACACTTGAGGGTCTTTCTCTCCTAAGGGATCGGAATGGGGCAGGACTGACACTGTAGTTCCAGATTGGATTTTCCTCTGAGGAATTTCCACCCATTGCTTCTTGCCCTGCCTTCAGGTGCTTTGAAGAATATTTGACCCCCTTGTCTATGAGGCAGCCCTCAATTATTGGAATACTGCTATCATATCCCCTTTAATCCTTCTTTTTTCTAAACTAGCCAAATCAAAATCCTTCAACTGTTGAAGGATATGTTTTAGGACATATGTTTTAGTCTCCAGGCCTTTGATCATCTTAGTTGCTCTTCTCTGAACTTTTTCTAAAGTCTCAACACCTTTTTGCTGTATGGCGACCAAAACTGGATGCAGTGTTCCAGGTGTGGCCTTAGTAGGGTTTTATAAAGTGGTATTAATATTTCACGTTATTTTGATTTTATGCTCCTGTTTATACAACCCAGGACTGTATTAGCATTTTTGGCTGCTGCCGCATATTGCTGGCTCATATTCAAGTGATTATCAACTAGGACTCCAAGGTCCCTCCCACAATTACTATTTTTGAGCCAAATCTTGCCTAATCTGTATTTATTCCTTTGGTTTTTCCTGCCTAAATGTAAAATTTTGCTTTCATCCGCATTAAAATTCATTTTGTTAGATAGGACACATGATTCAAGCTGTAAGGATCTTTTTGGATCCTGAACTTCTGGGGTGTTGCGTATTCCTGCCAGCTTACTGTCATCTGCAAATTTGATGAGTTCTGTATCTATTTCCTCATCTACGATGTGCAAGGATGATGTTTCCTAGTTGGGTAATGAAATATCTGCAAGAAAGCAACCAAACTCAGAGAGCATCAAGGACCCAACAGTTCAACCCTGAATTACACCTTCTATTGATACCCAGTTGATGATGGTTGAGAATGAAGCTTAATTTTCCTAACCATTTCTGTCAGCATTCCAACTAACTCCAAACCAATAAACTCCGAGACAATCAATTCCTCAAAGTTCCATTTTATTAGAGTTGTCATACTGGCACATCTGGGAAAACCTGAATCTGAGAGTTTCAGGTTTTCCCTTCCCAAAAGAGAAATCAAAGATCCATCCCCTGCACTCACCAGTCCATCACATGGCCCTATCAAGTCTTAATCCCAACTGGAGACCTCCTCTCCAAGTGCAGGGAAACATGTCCTTGACTCTCTGAGAAAGAATGTTGTTGTGTCTGGTCTACCCCACTATGAAATCCCCTCTCCCAAATTCCCAGGCACTGAATGTGGCAGCCTCGAAGCTTCTACATAAAAAATGGCTTCCAAGGCTGATGTTCTTAGCTTTGGATTTATACCTGTTCTCCATGAAAAGGTATGGCATTATCAAATAGCACAACCTGTGTTCCTTCAAGCCTTATGAGACTATATTTAGTTTCTTTCCCTGTATTATATCTGGCAAGCTTTATTAGTCTGACAGTGGAGGGAAGAGAAGGAAGGAATGAGTTAAAATTTACCTGGCAAAGAACCAAGAACAGAGAGAGGGGGAAAAAAAAACCCCAATTCTAAGTGTGCTCAAAGGGATACTGTTGCATAATACTTAACACTAAAATAGCTGTTTTGAGAGTGCTTAACATGAAATTATCTTGGAGGAATTTTTACAAACCAGCATAAAAGGCTGCGCAACCTTTTGATGGCCTGGGGAATATTTAACTTTCTGAAGGGAAGTAAAATGTATCTATCTCTCTACCCATCTCTCCCACCCACCCTCAAAATAAGGAAAGAGGGACCAGACTGTTTTTTCCTTTGCTTTCCAAAGTTGTGCTAAACAAGTTTAAAACTCAAGCTACAGTTTTTGTGTGTTTCTCACATCAAGACACGTATTGATAAACTTATGGTGTCTACTGATAATTTATTACACTTAATGGAAACTTATTCTGTTTGAATAGTAAATAATTTTTTAAAATTGTTTGAGGTTACAGAAATTGAGTTTGGTAAGCCATTCAGAAAAGCTCTACAGGAGATGAGCAGGCGGAGTTAAATATGTCATCAGTTTGGAATCATTGCTTAGTCACAAGAAATCCAAGTCCAGCCTCCTTTAAGTTCCCTTGACCTTTATCAAGCACTAATTTAGGATTCATAACAGGTGTAAGGAACCAGGAGTATTTGTTGAGTTCAAAGCACCAACGAATGTATTACTGAAGATAAGGTAAAGTGAAGTAAAGTAAGGTAAGGTAAGGTGAGATGGGATGAGATGAGATAAGATGATAGGATATGGTAGGGTAGGGTGACGTGAGATGATAGGATAGGTAGAGTAGGTCGGGTAAGGTAAGATGACAAGATAAGACAAGACAGTACAGTAGGGTAGGATAGGATAGGGTAGGGTGAGGAAAGGAGAGGAGGGAAGAGAAGGGAAGGGGAGAGGAGAAGAGAAGAGAAGAGAAGAGAGGAGAGGAGAGGAGAGGAGAGGAGAGGAGAGGAGAGGAGAGGAGAGGAGAATGGAANGAAGAGAAGAGAAGAGAAGAGAAGAGAATATGGAATGGAATGGAATGGAATGGAATGGAATGCAATGCAATGGAAGGGAAGGGAAGGGAAGGGAAGGGAAAGAAAGGGAACAGAAGGGAATGGAAGGGAAGAGAACCTTTATTGTTATTTTTTACTGTGAGCACAGTTCTCCACGGCATCCCCAGATCCTCTCACGTCTGCCACATGTGCTCAGTGTGAACCTGCTTTCATCTGTGAAGAGCACAGGGTGCCAGTTGTGAATTTGCCAATCTTGGTGTTCTCTGGAAAATGCCAAACGTCCTGCACAGTATTGGGCTGTAAGCACAACCCCCACCTGTGGACGTTGGGCCCTCAAACCACCCTTGAGTCTGTTTCTGACCATTTGAGCAGCCACATGCACATTTGTGGCCCGCTGGAAGTCATTTTACAGGGCTCTGGCAGTGCTCCTCCTGTCCCTCCTTGCACAAAGGCAGAGGTAGCGGTCCTGATGCTGGGTTGTTGTTCTCCTAAAGCCTCCTCCACGTCTCCTGATGTACTGGCCTGTCTCCTGGTAGTGCCTCCATGCTCTGGACACTACTCTGACAGACACAGCAAACCTTCTTGCCACAACTCACACTGATGTGCCATCTTGGATGAGCTGCACTACCAGAGCCATTTGTGTGGGTTGTAGACTCCGTCTCATGCCACCACTAGAGTGAAAGCACCACCAGCATTCAGAAGTGACCAAACCATCAGCCAGAAAGCACAAACAGACTACCCCTGATACCTCCAACTCAAACACACCCCAACCAGGCACCCAGATGAAACCTAGCTTCCTAATAGATAATAGCCATCCTTTTCACGCGAAGCCAAGCTGCACTGAAAGCCTCCAATACATAACACAGTGTTGCCAGCCAATCAAAGCCACAAAACAGACAGAAGAAACCAGAAACACCAATCAAACAAACTCCAACACAACAACACAAGACAAGACTCCCAACCAGATCAGATGCAGAAAAAACCATCCTGGACTAGTTTCAAATAAAACTAACGACTGTGATAGCTTGACCACATATGAACTCAATACAGAAGCTTGATGATGGCAGATGAGATTCTGCTGAACGTTGCTACAACTTTAAAAGCACACTCCCAATGATGTGGGATATACCCGAAGGAAGCTGAACTAACAGAACACTGCTTAACCAACACATATTTCATATACAAAAGGAAAAGATACAAGCAAATTGAAGGAGCCCCTATGGGATCACCACTGCACCCATCATTGCGAAACTGTTTCATGGAAGATTCAAATCTAGAGCCCTGGCATGCCACCCACAAACCCAAACTGTGGCTAAGATACATCGATGACACATTTGTGATTTGGCCCCATGGAAAAGAAAACCTAAACAATTCCTAACACACCTAAACAACACACACCCCAAAATCAAGTTCACCATGAATGAAAAACAAACAAAACTACCATTCCAGATGTACTAATCTACAAAAGAAAACAGATTGGCACACATGAGGACACACCATATTACCAGAAGAAAACACACCCCAACCGCGACCCAACGCCCAATCCCCCCTACCACCAGCACAGATAAATTTCCGTCTGGCGAAAAACTAATTACCAGAACCAAACGCCTGCAGATAAGACACATATAAAGACTGAACTATGCACCTGACTAAAGTATGACAGCCAACGGCTTCCAACAAAAACAAAATCACCAGCTTAATCCACAAAAAACACACCAAGACATAATAGAGACCTAGAAGATCAACAGACCTATGGAACAGCTGTCCTGCCTTACATAAGAGTACTACAGACAAAATCAGTAAGAACTACACAGGCATCACATCAAGACAGCCGTCAAAACAGACAAAAAAATAGCAGCCATCCTTAGAAACCCCAAAGAACAAAATGACCTGGAAAACCAAGCATATACGAAGTTCCCTGTGCATCATGCCTGGCCACATACATTGGACAGACCAATAGAAAGAATAAGTACCCCCTAGATGAAACACAAAAAATGCAGTAAAAAAGATGGAAACACCTCCTTCACTAGTCCAACACATGAAAACCACAGGTCACAACATCAACTTCAATGGCACTAAAAACCCTAGCCACTATAGAAAACCCCAGCCACAGAATCATCAGAGAAGCCATAGAGATTGAAAAAAGACTGAAAGCGATGAACAGAGAGATGATTCCCATTTGGAAGCCTGCACTCTCAAATAGAAATACCTCCACACCAAAAGCAAGACAAACACCTGGCACAAACAGACTCCCTCTGATATCTCCAGCTCAAACACCCCCCCACCAGGCACCCAGGTGAAACTAGCTTCCTAATGCATAGCAGCCATCCTTTCACACGAAGCCAAGCTGCACTGAAAGCCTCCAACACAGGAACAGAGTGTTGCCAGCCAATCAAACCACAAAATGTAGACAGAGATACAGAAGCACCAATCAATCAAACTCCAAGTCCAGTGAACACAGACCAAGACTCCCAGCCAATCAGAATAGGCCAGCCTCGAATTTTGAAACCAAAGGCTGTGAGACCCACATCCATACAGAAAGCCTGATGATGGCAGATGGGATTCTTGCTGAAACGTTGCTACAAACTTTGAAAGCACTACAATGACGTGGGATAATACCTGAAGGAAGGCGCTGAACAGCACATATATATATACATAAAACCCCAGCCACAGAATCATCAGAGAAGCCATAGAGATTGAAAAAAGACCTGACAGCATGAATAGAAGAGATGATTCCAGCAGACTGTCAATCATTTGGAAGCCTGCACTCTCAAATAAGAAAATCTCCACACCACAGGGCCAGCAAAACACCTGGGCACACAACAGAACTCTCTCTGATAGCTCCAACTTCAAACACCCCCCCACCAGGAACCCAGTGAACCCAGCTTGCTGTATGAAATAGCAGCCGTCCTTTCACATGGAGCCAAGCTGCATTGAAAGCGTCCAACACAAGAATCAGAGTGTTTGCCAGCCAATCAAAGCCCACCAAAACAGACAGAAGAAACCAGAGAAAACACAATCAATCAAACTCCAAGTCCAATGAGCAACAGACCCAGGTTACATTGCCAATCAGAATAGACCAGCCTCAAATTTGACAACACGAAGCGGAGGACTTGGTGAGACCACACGTTTCCATACAGAAGCCTGATGATGCAGATGAGATTCTGGCTGAAACGTTGCTACAACCTTTAACAGAACTACAATGACCGTAGGATAATTACCCGAGGAAGCTAAACAGCACAATGAATGTAAATACCGCTAGAGTAAAAACAAAATAATTATATATAGAAATATATATATATATATATATATATAATATATATATATATATATATAATATATATATATAAATATATATATATATATATATATATATATTCATTCATCACTGTCCATTTTGAATATACATATGGTGGGAAGAGGAAATTTGCGGGAGACCAATACATCAGAATGTTGTTTAGTAACAATCACAGCTAAAGTGGCACTATGTAAGGGTCAACAGAATTCATGGGAGGCCAGGATTTGGGTCTCTTGTGACTGCACAATGATTCCAAACTGATGACACATTTAATCTCACCTTCCAGCTCATCGCCTGCAAGCTCACATTTTGTGCAATAAGTTAAGACAATGGCCAATGATTTGGGACAACGGCATCATCATTTGCATTCTTTTAGAAAGTCATTGAGCGATCTGTATCAAAACTGAACAGCCTTCTCTCAACAGAGGGGAAAGGATATGAGACCACCTATCTCCAGTCTACAACTCAGTCCTTTCAACAGTTCCAAGTAGGCTCCACACCCTTTTGTGCTACTCAGGTGACCTGAGGACACAGATAAATCTCCAAGTGGCTTCAACAACTTTATAAAAGAATTTCTTTTTTAAAGCTGTCCACAAGGAACATAAATTCTTCCATACCGCACCATCCAGTAAGAGCTGAAGAAGCTCCTTGGATGAGAAGCTAAATGTCATCAAAGAAAAACCAGAAGGTCTGGTTGCCCCTTGAAAAAAAGCTCCATTGGGATTATCTTGGAGAATAGTTCCCGATAAGAAACTAACATGCATTGCTCTGCTGCTCATAATACAGCAATAGAAAACCACCAGTAACAAGAATGTGGCTTCCAGTGAGGTTTTTCACTTAATTAAACTTGATATCAAGTCAGGAATCCTATATATTTATTTCGGGTTGGTGGTCATTGCAGTGGGAAGGAAGAGAGACTCATAAACCATCGGGCGAAACAAAAATAAGTAGGACAGCTGGTTACGTTGGTTCAGATAAGAGGTTTTAACAAGTATCTATTCTTGTAGAAACTGTCAACTTCATGAGTCACTTTGTGGAGGAATTAAAGCAACAATTGATTGTTCTTCTAATTAAAAGAAATCTGCCAGGCAGAACCAAGAGTAACACACAGGAAAATGTCTGTGGAGGTTCTCAGTCATCCAGCTCTGAGGCAACTGGACTTTCTGATTTTTCTCTGAAGATGTTTCTCCTCTCATCCAAGAAGCTTCTTCAGCTCTGACTGGATGGTGGGGAATGGAAGGATTTATACTCCTTCTAGACAGTTGGTCATTTGCATTCTTTTAGAGAATTGTTGAGGCCATCCGGTGACCCTCAGGAGACAGATAAACCTTCAGGCGGCCACAACAACTCTCTGAAAGAATGCAAATGAATTTTATGTAGAGCCTCTGAGCCTTGCTAGAACAGCAGAACAAGAAGAAATAAATATCTTTGCAATGAATTTTGTCTCTGGGAGATTGGGAGTTGTAGTACTGGTTTTCCCAGTTGCAATGCATGGCTGTGAAAGTTGGACGATAAGGAAGGCTGAGCGCCAAAGAATGGAGGCCTTTGAACTCTGGTGCTGGAGGAGAAGACTCCTGCAAGGTGATCCAACCGTTCAGTCCTAGAGGAGATCAACCCTGACTGCTCTATAGAAGGCCAGATACTGAGGATGAAACTCAAAGACTTTGACCATCTCATGAGAAGGAAGGACTCACTGGAGAAGAGCCGAATGCTGGGAACGATTGAGGAAAAAAGAAGAAGGGGACAACAGAGAATGAGGTGGCTGGATGGAGTCACTGAAGCAGTCAGCGTGAGCTTAAATGGACTCTAGAAGATGGTAGAACACAGGAAGGCCTGGAGGAACATTGTCCATGGGGTCACAATGGGTCAGACATGACTTCACAACTAACAACAAGTCCTGTGAAAGCCAGCTGGATGATTTTGGGCCAATCACCAGGAGACTGTGAGTTCTAGTCCTGCCTTAGCCATGAAAGCCAGCTGGGTGACTTTGGACCAATCACTAGAAAACAGTGCGTTCCAGTCATGCCTTACACATGAAAGCTGCTGGGTGACTTTGGGCCAATCACCAGGAGACCATTCAGCCCCTTTCTTATAGCCCCAACTCACCTCACAGGGTTGTTGTGGGGAAAACAGAAGGAGGAAGGTGTGTTGGATATGTTCACCGTGGTGAATTATTTATAAACATAATAGAGCTGTGCTTTAATGGACTCACACATAAAAGAGAGCTTGCAGTTTCCAAGATCTGTACCTTATCTCTAATTTTTGTATTCAATTTTTTTATTGAAGTGTTTGTTGTTTCTTTCAATACGCCTTGACAACCCGACAAGGATAAACACAAGAGAGAACATTCCAGAAGGTCTCCCATTCCTATTCACTCCTAATTTTGAGGGAGGGGAAAAAAGTGCCCCAATGACCATGAACCACTTTGATGCTGAATTCTAGCAGCGTTACCTCATAAAGACTTCCTATCAAACATTTGGTGGGTCTACATTTGATCTGGGCGATAAGCCATCGCTGTTCTGAGGAGAGAATATGGTTGCCTTCCTGATGGCAATCCTTAATTCTGTTAGATGAGGAAAAAGGAAACCCAAAACTTCCTGTTTCTAGGAGAATCTTGATGAAGTTCTTACCTGAGCAAACTTGTGGATCTGTTCCACCATCGCTGCAAAAAGAGCATGGACGCTCTCGTCAATCAGGCTCTGCATGTAGTGGACAGCTTCCTCATCAGACAGGTCCAGACGGAACTTGTCCTGAACCTGAGAAGAGCGAGAATGAAGGACCTAGGAGATGACTCTGAACTGAGGATCATGTCCACAAAATGGGCAGAAAGTTTTAATTTCTCTGTCTCCCTTTCTCTTTCACATTCTTTTCCTTGTCCTTGATGTTCTCTGAGCTTAGTTGTTTTTTTGTAGATGTTTCATTATTCAATTAGGTTACACCATAAGTGCTAAAAATACATTTCCTAATTGGATAATGAAAGGTCCATACAAAACAAGCAAGCTCAAAGGCATCAAGGACACCACATGACTTCTGAACTACAAATATTCTGTCTGTCTGTCTGTCTGTCTGTGTCTGTCTGTCTCTCTCATGTATGTATGTATGTATGTATGTATGTATGTATGTATGTATGTATGTATGTATGTAATGTAGCTATGTATTTAATTATCTTTCTCTCTCATCTCTTATCTATCTACCATCTCACTCTCTCGCTCACTCATCTACCTATTGACCTAGAATCTAGATCTATCAATTTATCGATCTATCAATCTCTTATCTATCTCTCATCTCTCTTATCTCTCTCCTATCTATCATCTCTCTCTCATCTATCTTTCTCTCATCTCTCTCTCATCTCTCATCTATCTATCTCACATCTATCTATCTTGCATATATCTATCTATCTATCTATCTATCTATCTATCTATCTATCTATCTATCTATCTATCTATCATCTAAAATGCAAGCAAANTCTATCTATCTTGCATATATCTATCTATCTATCTATCTATCTATCTATCTATCTATCTATCTATCTATCTATCTATCATCTAAAATGCAAGCAAAAAATCCATATTATGCTCACCTAAGTCACGGTGTCAATCTAGAGTAACCAATTCTAGCAGAAATCCAACCTTGTGTATGTACGCCCCCCCATAAATTGCACAAGTCAGACATTTCTATATGTGTACAAACATGCATTTATGTTTGGATATATATATATAGAGATTACACACACGAGCAACCACAGTCCAAAAAAGGCTAAAAGCAGGACAATAGGTAAACATTTGTTAATTTAAAATCAATTATCTGTACAATAAGATGCCTCCTTCATACAACTTACGACTGTAATTCTCTTAATCATGTATCATTCATTCTCTTTCAGTCCTAAAACTATTCTCATCCACAGTGACAGAACCAGACAGAAAATCACACAATTTTCTCTGTTCTCCCTGAAGAAATGAAAAGGAAGGAAGGAAGGAAGGAAGGAAGGAAGGAAGGGAGGAAGGAAGGGAGGAAAAGAGAGGGAAGGCAGAAACAATGAAAGAAAGAAAGGAAAGGTTGTAAACCTGGGTGAATGACTCGCTTTATGACCATAACGGGTAGGTCCCATTAAGTTTCTAAGTTGAGGACGAGCTGTTTGTATGTGTGTGTCACAGACAGATAGATATGCACACACTGCTTTGATTGCTTTGTAGAACAGTATAAGTAAAGAAAAGACTCAGTTATGCATCCGTACTGCTAAATTGGTTGCAACCTCTGTTGCTTCAAGGAAATGTGCAATTAACATGCAATTCAATTAAGAAAGGGAGAAATTGGCAGGAGACTATTTCTTGGGAGGTCACTGAAGGATCAAGATGAATAAGGGCAGATTCCATTTAGAAAATGTCCTACAAGGCAGATCAAAATCTTGGAGAATAAGAGAGTAACAGAGTTGGAAGGGATCCTGGAGGTCTTCTAGTCCAACCCCCTGCTTAGGCAGGAAACCTTATACCATTTCAGACAATTGTTGTCCAATCTCTTCTTAAAAGCTTCCAGCGTTGGAGCATCCACAACTTCTGGTGGTTTAAGATTAATTGTTCTAACTGTCAGGAAGTTTCTCCTTAGTTCTAAGTTGCTTCTCTCTTTGTTTAGTTTCCATCCATTGCTTCTTGTCTTGTCTTCAGGTGCTTCGGAGAATAGGTTGACTCCCTCTTCTTTGTGGCAACCTTTGAGAGGTTGGGGGGGGGGGGAGAAACTATTTTCCAAAGTACCAAAAGGCAAAATAAGAAACAACGTCTGGAAACTAACCAAGGAGATAACCAACTTAGAACAAAGGATAAATTTCTTGCTAGTGAGAACAATTAACCAATGGAAGGACTTGCCTTCAGAAGGTGTGGGTGCTCCATCACTGGAGGCTTTCAAAAAGCCTCCAGTGAGGTATTAATACCTCACTATAAAGCTTTAGTAAGACCTGTTAGCTTTGGAAGCCATATTCCACGCTGCCACATAGCCTGAGAAAGTGGGAGAGGTGTGTGTGATTTCAACTGAGTAGTTCTAAGTAGACAAAATAAGATTCTTTCCTTAGTTCAATATTATTAAGTGTGGCGCAGCAGAGAAAAAGGATCTTACACTGGGACAGATCGTGATCGGTCCATGTGATGTGATGATGGGAGAAAATGGAATGGATTGTAGTTGGGTAATCTAGTGAAGAGAAGGACCAGGGGAGACAGGATACCAGTGTTGAAATATTTGAGGGGCTGCCACAGAGAGGAAGGGGACAAGCTATTTTCCAAGGCACCTGAAGGCCAGACAAGGAATAATGGATGGAAACTGATCAAGGAGAGATTCAACCTGGAAATAAGGATAAATTTTCTGACAGTGAGAATAATCAACCAATGGAACAGAAGTTGCCCTCGGAAGTTGTGGAAGCTTTATCACTTGAGACTTTCAAGAAGATATTGGACTGCCATTTATTTATTTATTTTATTTATTTTGATTTGTCAATCGCTTACAAGATAATAGGTATAAGTATATACATAGTTATGAATACATGAAATGGGTACATATAAGAAAAATAAAAGAAACAATAGGACAGGGATGGTAGGCACGTTGGTGCACTTATGCACGCCCCCTACAGACCTCTCAGGAAAGGGGTAAGGTCAATAGTAGACAGTCTAAGGTTAAAGGTTTGTCTAAGATTAAGGTTTGTTGGAAATGGTGTAGGATCTCCTGCTTGGGTGGGGGTTGGACTAGATGACCTACAAGGGCCTTTCCAACTCTGCTAAAACAAATCTTTCCAAATCTGTTAAACAAAGAGACTGGGTAACCATTTGTCTGGAACAGTATAGGGTCTTCTGCTTGAGCAGAGGGTTGGACTAGAAGACCTCCAAGGTCCCTTCCAACTTTATTATTGTATGTTCTATGAAGAACATAGATGGTTTTGTTTTAAGTCTGAGCTTTTGTGGAAGCATATTAGTACAAATCCAGAATAAACCAGTAAGTGAGGAAGGCAAGATTCAAGTATACAATTTACAGATAGTATTTTGCATACTTGGGATTTTGTTTGTTTGTGACTTTCTATTAAAACTAGACCTTCATTTAGATAGCAGTTAAGAATATAAATGCCTTCCTAATAAACAGTGTCTTAGAAGGAGAAGAAGATAAAGAAATTGAGATATAATTTCTGCAGTGCTTCTACAGAGGCTATTATCTTTCCAATAGCATCTAATTAGGTATAGATTTTGAACCATTTGTATTTCCTGACACTCAAGAGGAAGGCCAGAGGAAAATTGAAGATTACAAGTTATTGGTCCAATATTAGTTGCAGACATAAAGAATGATAATGCAATCTTTTCAATTGTAGACAGAACTTTTCCTCCTTAGGTTTGATGGATAAAACAGTTAGAAAAAAGTCACGGTAGATTATTTCAGCCTAGGATTCCTGCAGTGGGGTTTTTAAATATACAGATATGGAATGATTTGATGCTATCCGCTATGGAGGAATGATTGGCGAAGTTGTCAGATCTTGTTAAGATGGATAAACTTTGATTAGCAACAGAAGAAAATTTTTGTAGCTCAGGGTTGAACTGTGGTGTCTTTGGTGCTCTCTGGCCCTTGGTTGTTTTCTTGCAGACGTTTTAGGACCCAACTAGGTAACCTGATCAGCGCTAGAAGAAAGTGAGGTGTGTGGAACGGAGCAGGAGGAGGAGAAGGAAGAAGAAGAGGAAGAGGAGGAGGACTGTGTGGTCCTTGGTGACTGTGAGCTTGGCTGTTTCTTGCAGACACTTCATCACCCAACTACTTAACATCATCAGTACTGGAAGGGAGTGGTTATAAATTGAGGACTACCTGTCTCTACATTTCCCAGACACTAAGTATCTATGCAGATGATTATGATATAAAATCTTAGGAGTCTCTGGTGAGACTATTTTTCACTAAAGTCCATCTGTCATGCCCCAACATATGATCTTTATATATTGTTGTTGCTCTCTAGCCGCATATAGTGTCTGGAGAGACAAATACCAAGTATATTGTTTGAAGTTGACCCAACCCATTTACCCCATCAACCTGCACTCTCAAAACAAGTGCACACTGGGAAGCCAGACTCCATTTCTTTTAGCATTTGGAGAAGACAGAAGCACAAAAAAGAATCTGTGGCGCATGGTCATCCAAGGACCAACCCACATTCCACACACACAGCATAGCTGATGAGATTTAAATTGCTTGTATTTATTAATTGTTGTGTTCAGCAATAACTCAATACTGCTCAATCTTATATTTGGTTCTCACTGTATGTATTCTCTTTGTAGACTTCAGTTCAGCATTCAATATCATCATTCCAGACACTCTTCTAAGTAAATTAAACCAACTAGCGGT
>BHFT01014892.1:0-17241 GCA_004320025.1 Laticauda laticaudata | reverse complement strand
GGGAATGGGATTTTGCAGTAACCTTCCCCCAGGAGTGGGGTAGGAATGGAGATTTTACAGTATCCTTCCCCTGCCAAAGAATCGTTAGTGAAAAAATTTGAATTCAACCATGGTATAGTTATATCCTTTTTTAAAAGGTTAATAATGAGTTGATCTTAGATGACTTAGTAACTGTTACAGTCTGGTATATTTTTGCCTAGGTTCATCTAATATGTTTATACTTTTGAAAGAATGTGGATCTGTGCATGATCATGCATAACTTAGCTAAATCAAGACTGATTTATTGAAATGTGTTCTAGTTATGTCTGCTTTTGAGACTGTCTGGAAACTAGCTGCTACAGAACATTGGGCTGCTAAGATATCAGCCAACATTGGGGAATTTATGATTCTCTTTTGATTTCAGTGTTTCTGGCTTTCAGAACAGATTCTCATGTTTAAATTTCATAGGAGCCTTCCCATACTTTGAGGTCATCTAAAAGGTCTGCGAGGCATTCAACCAATGATTCAACTAATTATATTATCATGTGCTGTAACTTATCTTGATCTATTGTATATATAAAAGTATGATCACATATAGTACAGTGGTAGGATTCAAATTTTTTTACTACCAGTTCTGTGGGCATGGCTTGGTAGATGTGGCAGGGGAAGGACACTGTAAAATCTCCAGTCAGAGGTGGGATTTGCTGGTTCTTCGAACTACTCAAAATTTCCACTGCCAGTTCTCCAGAACTGGTCAGAATCTGCTGAATACTCTCTGATATAGTATTAATGTGTTGTAGTAAAATTACAATGTAATTTTATTACAACACATTACAATGTAAATATATTATGGTGTATCAAAATTAGATTTTTATATCTTGCCTTTATTATTTTTATAAATAACTCAAGGCAATGAACATACCTAATACTCTTTCTGCCTTCTATTTTCCTAAAAACAACAGTTACCCTGTGACATGAGTTGAGTTGACGGTGATACACCCAAAGTCACTCAGATGGCTTTCATACTTAAGGCAGGACGAGAACTCAGTCTCCTGGTTCCTAGCCTGGAGTCTTAACCACTAGATCAAATTGGCTCTATCAAAATTAACTGATATACATATAGAATACTAATCTTGTCTTTCTGTATGGCAGACATATGCATGTGTATTTGTATCTATCTACCTAGATAGATGTTTCTGAATAATAACCATATATGATATGAATTATGGAAGGAAGAAAAGCATCTTCTCTTCCTAATTGGCACTCTTGAGGAAGAAAAACAACATATTTCCAAAATGCTGATGGAATGATTTATGCCAATTATTTCCTTGGTGGCTAGTAGCAAGAGGCAATTGGACTTGCTCTACACACAGATTCTTTTCAAAGCAAAATGTCCCAAAATGTCCCATCTCAATAAGACTGAGTTGCATGATTACTACCAATATGTACTATCAGGTTCTTGCTGACAGGAATAATACAGATGTCAATTTACAACGTTCCTGGATTGCATATATGTATTTAAAATACATAAAGTAGATATTCCCATATATAAAGCTGATTTCCTTGGACAAAAAGTCTCTTGTGCGGAAAAGAATCATTAATTTCATTCAAAGTGATTCCCACACAGGAAATAGAGCCTCTAACAAGCTTTTTGGGCTCTGCCAATTGTTTAGTGCAGGTGTTTAATCCAAGTGCTCAACTGCACGTAGGGAGCAGTCATTTTGCAAGGGAGCAACTACATGCCAAGTGTCACAGAGCTGCAAGGGGTTGATTTCTCAAAATCAGCAGAAACCTTGGGAAGCTGCTAATTTTTATCAACAAGAGCCTTCGTTTTGTGAAACAAACCAAGCAGAAAACATTGTTACTCACAAGAACCAAGCTGCTTCTGCAAAAACCTCTTTTATTATAGCACTGAAGCACTAAAACTTGCCATAAATAAATTGATTGCTCATTTCTACCTATTTCTCTCGGTGCCTGTAGCCAGAAAAGGCTGCAGTAGCAACAACAGTCTTAAATGGTATTTGCTAGGATCAGAAACTCTCTTTGAAGGTCATGCTCAATTTTATTTTAGTTTGTTTTGAATTTCTTTATTCTCATAGCCAAAGAAACTATGCTTAGGAAGCTGCAATAGAAGTATCAAAAATAGTGGCATATAGTATGTGGACAAATCCTTTCTTAGTGTTATAGGGCAGTGGATCATATAAAGCTACTACAGTGGGAATGAAAACATGAGTGACTGCCAGATAATATAAAAGTATAGATTCTTGTGTGTCTCATATTAAACCTTTGAACCCAATGGAAGCTAGATAGAAGTCATTAGGGACTATATTTTAAGGGCTGACCAGTTCCGGGGGAGTAATTCAGGCTATATGCTATCATAGTAATCCAGGCTATATGCTATCATCATAAATAGCTTTCCCTTTGAAATCTTCTAAATGGTATTTTCTTGAAATTGCTAGCATTTTCTTCCAGATTCATAGGAATGCAAGATGCTGTCTTATATTGATCTGGCTAGCTAGTTCGAATTATCTGACCCAGACTAGATGATCTGATGTCCTGCACACAGATGCTTGTATCAAGCATTTCTAATGGTCTTGCACACAGATGCTTATAGCAAGCATTTCTAATGGTGATAGAAATATCTATAGGTTCTGCACTGCCTAGTCTCTTTATTTCTCAGTCTTATTTGGAGATATTTGCAAATGAGCTTGGGACTGCCTTGAAAAGACAAGCAATTCTAACGGCTTAAAATTATTATTATGCAGAATTGTCTTAAAGATGCTCAGAGGCATAACTACTAGCTCTAATGTCTAATCTATTAGGTAATTCTGAAGGGTATTGATACACAATTGTTACCCATTAGTTCATATGGCATCACTGAATCTGTTTTAAATTGAATTGCATGCAAGCAGTTAATTCAGTGCTGTGCTGTTTTGCCTAGGAGGTGGCACTACCTCACATCAACCACAGAAGCAGGATGCTATGGTGAATTCAGTCCACATAAATAGTCCATTTTAAGCCATAGTCCAATGAAATTTAATTCTGTCTGAAGTAACTTCCCAACCATAGCACCTTTGGATGCTGGGACTTGTGATTCATACTCTACCATCATTTTAGTTAGCAAAATTTTCAAGGATAATGAAAATTGTAGAATATGTGCAACCCCATCCAAGAACACAGGTGAAAATGTACCCAACCCAGGCACTCCAAACTGTCACAATTATTCAGTCTTGTTGGGACTGAGCCAAAACATGCAGGAGCACTTTTCAATTATACAATCTCCTATGTAACTGGGGAACTAAGTGAAGACTGATTTTATGAGTCCTTCCAATAAAATTGGTGCCTTTCCCTTTTTGCATGGCATTCAGAAGGTCAGGATCCATTCAGCTGACTCCTGTAATGTTTTATTGTTACTAGCAGCTCCCATTGGTTTTATTTTATCTATAGTAGAACAAATAGAGGGTTAGGGATATTCCAAGAGAATGATGGGCAGCCTTTTAGGGAAAGAGACATTATCTTTCTATGAAATGTGAAAGTAAAATCAGAAGAGGGGAAGATAAAGCTAGGAGGTTATGTGAAATAGGTGAGTTTATTTGATTTAAGCTTTACGAAATTTAAAACAATCCACTGTTGTAGAAATGTGACTTGTAATTTGCAGGTACCATCCCTATCCTGAAAGTAGAAAACAGAAGCAGGTCTATGTGGCCATATTATTTATTTATAATTTGTTTTATTTTATTTTTCTTTACCCTTCCTTCCAAAAGCAGCATTTTCTTTCTGAAAAGTCCAGATACATAGACCAGATATAAATCCTGTGATAGTTCAGCACCAAAGGAATTCAAACCAACAATACCTTGCATTTTTCCTCTCTCCAAATCTAAAAAAAAATCCCTGCTGAAACTAATTTGAGTTTTGCATGGAGTTAGGTTACTGGAACACCAGGGACTTTCAGCTGCTTTTACAATGCCATAACCAATAGGATTGGGAAAAAGAAATGAAGAAATGTTTCCAATGATGAAAACATGTTTCATTATAAGATCTAAAATGTTATCAACATCTAGGGTTCCCTTTCCACAGAGGTATTGAGGAAAATGTTAGCGGATGTTGGCTAGACTCCCTAAACCTTTGATTTAACACTTTATTTCCTTCCATGAATGAATAGTTTATTTAGGAAACTGGCATTCCACAGATTGAAGCCCCAATCTCTCACAATATCTATATTTCAAGAATACTTTAGGGACCTAGTAGGTCTCAGATGTAGAATATAGAAATGGTAGCTTGCCGCAATCTATCATATAAATCCAGCTGATCAGGAAAAAAAGGAGAAAGGTAAACTAGGTGGGTGGGATAAGGAACAGTGGGAAACAGGGCTGGAGGAAGAAGAAAATATTGCTATTTTGTGGTAGAGAGAGATATACAAAAACAATATTTGGTTTTTGATACAAATACGTTTCTGCTTTGTTTTGATATTAGTTGTACAAATAAATATTTTGTTTGTATGTTTGTTTCTCTCAGCATCACTAATTTGCCTTCTCTGAAATTTGCCTTATCTGAAATGATTACTAATGTATTTATTTACAATTTTGCAATCGAGGAATGGGACTCAGTTTTGTGGTTCAGGCCCAGGAATGGGCTGTTGGGGGTTCTCAAGGGTTCAGGAGAGCCCCTAGCTAATATTCTGTGCAGTTAGGAGAACCCCAAATCCCACTCCTGGCTGGCCCCACCCACTCCACCCCACCCCTTCCAGGAGTCCCCACACGGTCCATTTTGGAAGTAGGTAAGTGCAAGGTGTGCACAGAGGCTAAGGGAGGGCAAAAAACAGGCCTCCTGGAAGTTCGGGAAGGCCAAAAATGGACCTGTTTCTGGCTTCCAGAGAGCCTCCGGAGCCCAGGGAGGCTGTTTTCGCCCTTTCAGAGGCTCAAGGAAAACCTCTGGAGCCCCAGGAGGGCAAAAATGACCCCCCTCACTATGGTGCAGGCAGACTAGGCCATGCCCACCATGGCCACACCCACCCAGCAACCTGGTGGAAAAACTTTTGCTAAAAATTTTGAAGCCTACCCCTGTTCAGGCCTGACTTCTGTCTTACATTTAGTTTCTTGGCCAAGAAACATTTCTCTGAAACTATCATCTGCAATAGAAACCATGGAGCAAAAAAGAAGTTGAATTAAAAGAAAGGTTATATGTTTCATAGCTATCTTGTTGGGCGTATTAAATTTTCTTAAGACTTCTACAACTTGGGTGTTTTGTGACTGATCATATCCATCATGACAGCTGTTTTGTGACTTAGCTTTCCCATTGTACCAAGTGTCTAGAGATATCAGCCCACCTCAGAAAGTGTGAAAACCACTGATACATCTATTAACAATAATTTTCTGCCTCACATAGAATTGTCCCGTAAGATCAGTTCTATTTGTAAAATGTAGATATCCAGAACTATATTAGTTTTTACAAATGCATATCAATGATACTAGTAGAAGAGCAATAGGCCAGTCATATCAAGGATTACTGTGCCAACAGTCTGATTAGTGGCAACAACAATCAGCCACCTTGAGTATGGATTTTGCTGATGCCTCATGATGTTTTTAGAAATAAAACCATTCTGCACAGTATATTAACAACAAAGAAAAAAGAACATTTTCTCTTCCCTTATATATAAGATTTATCTTTGGCTTCACTTTGACTAGCCCCTACATTTGGCAACTGAACCCAGTTCCAAATGCATGCAGATGCATCCAACTTATTTCTTCTTGCTCTGGTTATTAAGAGGAAGACCATATAAAACTTTGCAGGAAAATCCTATGAACTACGCAAAACATAGCAATCAATATAAATGGTGAATGATCCCTTGGCAGAATGAGAATGGATTGTTGAGGGTTAGATGGTCTTCGACCGCAAGTCAAAATTAATAAGAAGCGAGCACCCTTGCATAAAGAATTACATCTGACTTTAAAGCTTTATTCATAAGAATAATACTGAAGTTACACCTACATATACAAAAATAGCTATACCACATTAGCATCATTTTCACGTATATAGGAATAAAGAAATTGTGAGAAATCTAATATCAACCCCATTCTATCAAAAAAAAATTCACAGGGGGATGTATTTCAAATACTACCATGCAGAATTGTTATATATAAAGCCAAGTTGAGATACCACTTATTAAGGAATATTTAGGACTCCTTTCCGAGAAACACTTAGCTCAATGGAGTTGCCTATTCTTGATTTCATTGCTCCTTCTAACAGTGTCATTATTAGAAAGTTGGACCTAATCCTCAAAGCAAAGGGGATATTGGAGTAGAAGCTGATGGCTAATAATGAAATCTGATGTGAGAAATCTTAGCTTCTAGCAAAGCATGTATGTGCAGTGATAAAATCTAATGCTCAAAATATGAGTTCTAAAATAAACTCAGTGATAATTTAAAAGTCACAACCTAGGATCTGGAGGCACAAAGACTGAATCCATTTTTGACAGACACAAGTAGAGATGTTGCTGATACAAAAAAAAATGCAGGAATTAAGCAATGTTTTTAGTTGTGAGCCACCCAGAGTCATTGGGAATCAGGCAGCATACAAATGTAATAAATAAATACTAATTTAAGAAGTTTAAAAATCCTGAACATGTTATATCCTTGTCAGTAGAAAATTAGTAGAAAAGTAGAAATAGAAAGCAGAAAAATTCAAATTAGCAATTAGAAACATAACATAAACCCTTAAGAATTATATGCAAAAGTTCCAAATGGATTCATTATTTATCTTATAAGGATTTTGTACCATGGTTGATCAGGATTATGGAGTCCTGACCTACACATTCAACCAGGGTTCCATGATTCTCAGAAAGAAGCCAAACAGAGAAAGTGGAAGTAGAAAGGAAAAACATTTAGACCAAGTGGTTCCCCAACCTGTCAATGAATACTTCAATCCTACCTTTCAATAAACACTTCAGCTTCAACCATAACAACACAAGAGCAAACAATAGATACAAACTCAAGGTTAATCGCATCAAACTTGATTGCAGGAAATACGACTTCAGCAACAGAGTGGTCAATGTCTGGAATACTCTACCTGACTCTTTGGTTTCNCTACTATTGACCTCACCCCTTTCCTAAGAGGTCTGTAGGGGGCGTGCATAAGCACACCAATGTGCCTACCGTCCCTTTCCTATTGTTTCTTTTATTTTTTCTTATATGTATCCATGTATTCATAACTATGTTTTTACTTTTACCTATTACCTTGTAAGCAATTGACAAACCAAATAAAATAAATAAATAAATAAACCTTTTCAGCTTAGCAGCCTGGTTGGACAGTAGTGAGAGGGGAACCAGTCCGAGTGATCTGCAGGCTGGTGCACACGCACAGATCGACTCGCATGCACGACAGGCCAGTGCACATGCACATGCAGACGCAGCAGGCTAATTCCATTTTGCAACAGAAGTAGTTAAAGCAAACTGGGACCTTGAAATTGCTAGGACGAAGAGGCCAAGCAGTTTGTACAAAAGTGGGATAAATAACATAATAATAAAAAATAGATTGCTTCCAGAGGACTTTTGGAAGTAGGCTAAAGGCCACAATTTCAAACTTGCTAACCTCTGCTCGACAATATGCCCTTTCCCTCATGCTGTTCCTTTACCTCTGGAACTGATATTGCTCTTCTGAACTGCAATATAGCATCCCATAGTAACATAAGAGCCAAAATCAACAATAAAAATGAGGAATTCAACATTATGAATATTTCTGTATCTAATTTAATAGAATTACCTCTTTCCTTGACCCATAAGCAAACCTTCAACTGATCACATTCATCCTATCACAAAGAATTTTAGCTAACCTTCTCCAGGTCACACTGTTTTTAGGGTACAAAATAATTTAACACATAGAGAACATTTAAACTTCTTGTACTAATGCTCATTAAAATACAGTTCTTGAAGCACTATATATTTGAGGTGGCTCATAAGAGAAACTTAGAAGATAGAAGATATATTTGTTGATACCTTTCTCCAGGGTAAATCTAACACCTTAATCAATAAACTTAATGTTTATTGCTAAAAGGATCTGCAAAATTTCAATAAATATGCTGCTGTTTAAGAGTAAATTAAATGTTAATAGGGACAGAACAGAAGAGGACGGACACAATCTACAATGAGTATTTACAAAAATCAATTCTGTTGTAAATGCTCAGTAAAGTTATTTGCATGGATTTCATATGTGCGTGACCAATGCTTCTTTTTTTGTTTAATTTGTAGATGTTTTTATTAACTTACATGCCTGATAGGAAGCCCTTTTTCCTCTAAATCAATTCCATAATGCTTCACACACAATCAGCTGCCACGGATCAGATCCATAAAAAGAACACTTGAGAAAGCAGGTGTCTTCCGGAGTGACTAGTATTCCACAGATGGGAGAAATGATTAAGCTTAACAGGAAGTGCTATCTTGCTCTACAACAAAATTCAGTGACAGATTGATAATAGTGTTATTCTCATGAGAAAAACCGAGGTCATTATGAAATGGATGGAAACTGTTATTCATAATAAAGACATTTGTACAAATGCTTTCTTTGAAGCACATTAAGTTCATCACAAAACAAAACAAAAACTGATAGCTCTTCTGACTCTTTGCCCTCAGTACAAATCTTCATTCCTTTTTCACTACCACTTTAAACCAGTCAATATTAATTAAAAAATAAATGAAGCATCATATACACAAGAATTCATTCCTCTGTTGTGTCATATCTTTGTGCTTTCCCTACACATTTCCATAGGATTCCCTGTATAAAGCTGTTGCTACAGTCAATAATGGTAATATGTGGAACTGCAGAAATGTTGAACTCTTATCTCCTGCACCCACGCGTGGGATTCAAATTTTTTAACAACTGGTTCTGTGGGCATGGCTTAGTTGATGGGCGTGGCTTGGTGGTCATGTTATTGGCTGGGTGTGGCCAACTCAATATCTGTGGCAATCAATATGCTCACATTTGAGGGTAACATCTCCTCGCCTGGCCTCTCATAACTGGGGGATGCTGCAACGTTTAAGTGTGAAAAAATGGTCATAAGTTCACTTTTTTTCACTGTCAGTGTAACTTTGAATGGTCCACTCCCCACAAGCCAGAGTAGGGAGGGGAAAAAACTTCAGAGAAGTTCCAAAGACAGGAATCTAGTCCTGCCAAAATTAATAAGGGTTAATGGAGACGACAGTTTCTGGGAAGCAACCCAGAATGTTTCCCTTCCTTCCTTCCTTACAGATTCAGCCAGTAATTTTTCATAACAACCGGTTCCTAACTGCTTATCGAATGTTAACACCGGTTCTAAGCGAATAGGTGTCACTATGCGTTAGAAATCCCACCCCTGTCTGCACTATGGACACAGTAGTTGAATGATAGTACTGCAGGCTACTTCTGCTGATTGCCAGCTGTTCTGCAATTTGGCAGTTCAAATGTCTACCAAAGCTCAAGGTTACACAAGCTTCCATCCTTCCAAGGTGGATAAAATGAGGACCCAGATTGTTGGGGGCAATATGCTGACTCTGTAAAACCACTTAGAGAGGGCTGTAAAGCACCATGAAGTAGTATATAAGTCTAAATGCTATTGCTATTGTTACAGGGAATGCTCCCACCAAAATCTGATCTTCTGATTAGCTGACTTTGTCACTGGCCTCTTAGCATCACATATTCCCTCCTTCTTGCTACACTCTCAAAACCCTAATTTTCAAACAAATTTTGGTAGCAAAAGCTGTTTGCATGAACTTGCATGGAATAGTCTACACAGCCATTGGAAGGGAAGTCTGGCACATCCTTCCTTCCTACCTGGAATTCCATATTGGAGTGATCACCTCTCAAAGAACACACATTCTGATTGCCTGATGCTTCCCCATGACTGGAGATAATTTTCCAGGAGAATAATTTTGGTAACCTTTAATAGTCAGAGCACCTTCCTCAAGCCATATGTTGTTTAAATTGTTGTCAAAAAACTTTGATGATAGAAAGGCTGGTGCTCTACAATAAGGGTCCCTAACCTCCAGGCCACAGCCCACTACTGAGACGTGGCCTATTTGGAATTGGGACACATGAATGGCTGGCTGGAGTGCGTGAGCACATGCATATGGCTCATTTTGCATAAATGGTGGACTGGTGAATACTCACGCATGTGTGCACCAGCCCACCACTCGCACAAGTTGAGCTGAGCACATGCATGCCATCTCACTGCTTGCACAAGGGCTGCACATGTGCATGCCAATCCACCACTCGTGTGGCCCAGTTCCTTTCATCCCCTTTCCCCAGTCAGGCCACCACACCACAAAGATTGGGGACCGCTGCTCTAGAAAAGCCAAAGATAAGGAATTCCACATTATCGAATGCCCTTTGCTGTTCACATTTCAAGGGGACCAAAGTAAGGACTCATCTCTCTGCTTGCTTCCTGGATTATTATCATTAAAGTGGAGGTGTGAATCCAATGACATTGACTTTCAGCATCTCATGAGCTACTGAGTGCAAGAGGACAATAGGTGTAGATTCAAGGTTAAGGGTTTACTTGGTATCACAACTTTGTCTATCATTCCACTTGTTCTTTGTTTCATGAGACTGCTATTCTCTTCTGCTTTTCTTTGATTCCCCTCCTGATAGGATATAATTACCATAGTTAGGTACTAGGATTTGTCTCGTCATGTAATTCATTTCCTACAAATATAGAAAAGTGATAGTTATAAAACCTACTTTATTAGTCATTGCTTAGAATAGATTCCCACCCTCAGAAACATTCATATGTTCATACAGAATTGTTCAACCAATAATATATTTTCTATTATAAGCAATAGTAATGACTTTTCTTATGACAACTTAAAGGTTGATTTACATTTTCCCTGGATCAAGAGTGAGATGCAAGATGGAGGGGGCAGGACACAGCTCTTCCGAACCCCAAGAATACTTTATTATCTCCTGCCCAACCTGACAACACTTGGAAATTGATTTTTAGTGAGATTTTCATGGAGAAAATTAACAATATTGTTCACATTGAGATAGAACATGTGCATAACCTTATTCTAAAGCCATGATAACAGATATCTATATTGCACTGAGTTTACTGGTAAGCATATGGACAAAACAGGTGGGTTGAACTGCAGCCAATGCAAGGAAATAGTTTTTTGTGTATATTTTAAATAGATACTCATTGGCATGGAGCCTTTTTTTTCTGGAAAAAAAACATGATTACTATGGAAATGAACTTGGCATTCATTGAACTGTACAAATATTTTTCAGAGCAAACAACCATTTTTCTAAAGTTATTTCATCAGCAAAAAGATAAATAGAAACAAGATGACCTTGAATTTAGAGTAACATATTCAATGACATTTAGGGGGAAAGTATTTTACGAATACTGCATTCATTGTACCACAGAAATGAAATCTTCATTTATTACAGTGCTCCCAACAGTACCAATCACTTTAAGACAACACTGCCCTTTTTTTCAGTCTTTAGGTGGTTATATTTGAAGTGACATATATGTCTGGCACACACAGGTACCTAGCCACTCAATTGGCATTGTCTATTGTACTTTACAATGTGCTTATATGTCACTTTGTGGCTTATTTATTTTTATTTCCTTTCCCCCAAAATTCATTTTGGATTATACTCAATTTTTCTCTCATGGGGTTTTTAACCAAGTGGCTCATGGGCAACTTTTTGAGGTTTTTCTCATATAATTATCTCTCGGAGCTGTTGAATCCATCCTTTCTATGTTGCCAAATCATTCATTTCATGAAAACAAAAAAAACCATATTTCCTCCAGGAGTGGGATTCTACCAGTTTGGCCCAGTTCTATAGAACCAGTTGTTACTGTTCCCAGTAGTTCAGAGAATTAGTAAATTGGGCCTCTGGCTGGCCCTGCCCCTCTACGTCCACTTCTCTGCTGCCTGCCCATCAGTTCTTATCATGTATGCATGACATTGCACACATGCGCAACACTGCTGCCTGCAGCCTGCTCTTGTGTGCCCGCCAGGCCAGTCATTGCCACCTGCCTTTCATTGCAGCCTTGCCTTTACTGATCTCCCTGGGTGAGTGAAGCTCTGCAAGCCCCGGTTGCCTTCCCCCTCACTTGCCTTTTGCTGCTACTGCTGGTCACCTTCCCCCCCTCCACTTGCCTTTTGCTGCTGCCACCAGACGCCTTCCCCCTCCCCACTTGCCTTCCTCAGAGGAACACTTGGAGAGGCTGGTATAGAATCTNGTTTCTGATGGGGGGGGGGCTTGGATGCTTTCCGCTGTGCTGCAAAAGTTTTTTGCTCTATTAAAAACAGCAGCAGGTGATAGAAGCAGCTGCTAACCTGGCTGGATCATCCATAAGCCTCCACGTATTCCTTCCTGCTACTGTTGATGGGAAACAAAAGTTTCCCAGCACAGCGGAAAGCTTCCAAGTCTCCCCCTCCCATTATAAATGGCTCCTGGTCAAGCAGAGAAGCAAGTCAGGTTGAATCCTACTTCTCACTGCTTGCCTGGGAGCCATTTCCGATAGGGGTGGGGGGCTTGGAAACTTTCTGCTGTGCTGGGAAACTTTTGCTCTCCCAAAAACAGCAGCAGGAAAGAACACATGGAGACGTTCATGTCAGCAAGGTGCCCCTTGATCGAGTCCAGGGCAGCTGATGGCGGCTGCAGGGAGCAGAGCCTGGAAGCCCCGATGCACCACATGCGCGACCGCATGGATGGTAGCAGAGGGACGGACTGATCCTGGAAGCCCTGATGCCACCAGAATCACCATTGCCACCTCGCTGTCGCTGCATCCTCCATCCCCTACAGGTATGGTGAGCGTGAGCCCCGAGATGAGTGACTGACTGCCTCAACTGCTACTCAACTGCAACTCCCACTGATTGTTTTCCATGTGAAGAGTGGATGGAGGTGAGAGAGAGAGAGCAGGCCTGTTGGTACGGAGAAAAGTTGCGCATCTCCCCATATTCCTCTTACCACAAGCAGCACCTTTAAACGTAGCACACTTCACAAATGAGGAGGATGGGATGAGGCTGCTCACAAAGAAAGGAATATGGGGAGATGCACAACTTTCTCCATACTGAGCTGCTCTTGCCAGTGACTCCAGACTGTTTTGCCCAGCTAAGATTAGATCAGTAGTCCCCAAACTTGCTGGCTGGAGAATTCTGGGAGTTGAAGTCCACAAGTCTTAAAGTTGCCAGGTTTGGGGACCTCTGGACTAGATCATCAAGGAAGAGAGAAACATGCAGCAAATGCCTAGCAAAATTTAGTAATACTGCAGATTGGCTGTTTACATTGAAATTAGGTACAAAATAGTGATGGTGGGTAAATCATTGGGCAGTTTAAGTTTGGTATTTATTTCAGTAGGCTGATTTTAGAAAGCAAAACAGGATCAGACCTGGAAAGTAGTTGGCTGGGAAGCCAACACAAAATAGGGTGTGGAGAGAAATGGAGTTGGGAAGGAAAGAAGGAAGATAGGATAAGATAGCTTTTATTGTCACTTTTTTACTGTAAGTGCACTGGCACACATTAAAAGTGAAATAAATATACATATCCATAAACTTACATAACACATATATACACATGCCACATACATACGCATAAAATAATTGCCCATTTTGAATACAAAGCGGAAAGGAAGAAAGAATATTGGATACATCTACACAAATGTGTGTGAAAAAAAACTGCAAAGAAATATATGTGTGTGTGTGTGCGCGCGTGTGCGCGCGCGCTGTTCAGCTTCCTTCAGGTATTATCCCACATCATTGTAGTGCTTTTAAAGTTGTATCGGTCATCTGCCCATGCATTCAAGCTTCTATATTGAGTTCGTCGTATGTGGGTCAGGCTATCACAGCCATAAGTTTTAAATTTGAGGCTAGCCTACTGCTGTCCCAGGATGGGTTTTGTACAATCCTGAATTGTGGTTGGGAGTCTTGCGTCTGTGTTTATTGTTCTTGGAGTTTGTTTGATTGGTGTTTCTGGTTTCTTATCTGTCTGTTTTGTGGCTTTGATTGGCTTGGCAACACTAGTGTGTCCTGTATTGGAGGGCTATTCAGTGCAGCTTGGCGTTCACGTGAAAGGATGGCTAATTATCTATTAGGAAGCTAGGTTTCATCTGGGTGGCCTGGTTGGGGTGTGTTTGAGCTGGAGGTATCAGAGGGAGTCTGTTTGGCCCAGGTGTTTGTTCTGGCTTGTTAGTAGTGGAGATTCTTTTCTATTTGAGAGTGCAGCTTCCAAATGATTGACACCAGTCTGGTGGAATCATCTCTTCTATTCATGCTTTCAGGTCTTTTTTTCAAATCCTATGGCTTCTCTGATGGATTCTGTGGCTGGGGTTTTCCTATAGTGCTAGGGTTTTAGTGCCATTGAAGAATTGATGTTGTGAACACCTGTGGTTTTCATGTGTTGGACTAGTGAGGAGGTGTGTTCCAGCTTTTTAACTGCAATTTTTGTGTTCATCCAGGCGGGTACTTATTCTTCTATTGGTCTGTACAATGTATGTGGCCAGGCATGAATAGCAAGGGGACTTTGCTATATTGCCTTGGTTTTCCAGGTCAATTTTATCTTGGAGTTTCTAAGGATGGCTTGCTATTTTTTGTCTGTTTTGAAGGCAGTCTTGATGTGATGGCCTGTGTAGTATCTTACTGATTTTATCTGTAGTACCTCTTATGTAGGGCAGGACAGCTGTTCCATAGGTCTGTTGATCTTCTAGGTCTCAATTATGTTCTTAGTGTGTTTTTCGTGGATCAGACGGTGATATTTGTTTTTGTGGAAGCCGTTGGTTGTCAGTACTTTAGTCAGGGTGCATAGTTCAGTCTTTATATATGTCTTGTCTGTCAGGCATATAAAGACTGTCTGCCAGGCATATACCACACATATAAAGACAGAAAGAGGTCAGTCATAAATTAGAACACTTGCTAAGCAACAGGCCATTAAGAAAGGACCACTTATGATCACCTAGCCTTGCCCAGTCAGTCACATGACCACCTAGCTGTGCCCAGTCAGCAAGCCACACCCACCCAGTCACATGACTCACTAAGCCACACTCACAAATTCTAGGCCACACCCACAGAACCAGTTGTTAAGAAATTTGAATCCCACCCCTGCTTTCCTCTATTATTTTGTCCCAGGATCATCTGGTGACTCTTTTGTTAACTCTTTTTTCATACTATAATGTTGCATGGGAGCCATCAAAATGCAAGGCTAGCAAAACAAACAAACAAATGACTCAGATTCTATTGGGTAATATGTTCACATGGGTTGCTTTAAAAAAAATGTTGACTTCGTTATATTGAGAGAAAACATTTTCTCTTTGTTTTATTCTTTGTTTTGTGTCTTGAACAAAATGAATTAAATTGATTTATAGTTTTCTATATTCTTATCAAAACAGTTCTGCATTGACTTGGAAATCTTATGTAGCAATAAGCATCATTGGAATTTTAGTCATAACTTTCAGGTCCAAAACGCCAAAGAGGATTTCCCCTTTCAAGATAGGCTACAGTTGATTTATTTCAACAATAAGTATCATAAATTCATGAGCAGCTCTCTTCTCTTTCTCATGGATAAGGTCAGGAGGAGCCATGAGCCTGACTATAATGGGAACACTTTCCAATCCATCAGTTTGTACAGTGTATATATTGTAACATAGCTTATGCTGTATGCTGCATAGCCCCCCAGGCTGGTATTCATGTCTTTTAGTCCCTTTATAGCCACAATAGGAGGTGGAGTGATACCAATTTAAACTTCCTTCATCATGAATGATTTATTTATATGGAAGAACAAGAGAACCAAAGCTCATCTGCCCTGCATGTAAATGTCCAGCAGTACTCTGAGGAATTCACATTAAAATGGAAGGTTGGAACAGCTGATTATCTTTTTTTGTTGTTGCAATAGGAAACATTGCTATTCTAGTACAAAACCCACAACCATTCTCTAAATACATTTTACATCTTGCTCTTTGATATTAATTAGGGGGTATCCATGTGCCTCTTATAGATTAACTACTTTAGAGGATTTACTCTGCTCTGTGTTGCTAAAGTGACATTCTTATTATCTTATTACCTTTTTATTTCCAAAAAATTTCTCTGGTCTCCCTATGAGTTGTATCATGTGCTCATCTTTTCCTCTTACTTTTTAGTCCAAGGAATCGAAATTCATTTTGTAAAATGAAAGATCATGTTTCTGGATATCTGAACAGACAATGCCACCATGTTGTGAATCTTGCTGACAAACATTCACTCACCAGTTGAATGGATCTTGGGGAAATAGACGAGACAGAAAACTTACATGAGATCCTGATATTCTCTTTTCCTTTAGTCATTGGAGGAAGAGAGTACTAGACATGTTGGAAACCTTTGGTAATGTAGACATGTTTGTCACTGGTATCAGTGGTGGGATAACTTGGTATCAGTGGTGGGATTCAAAATTCTTACTACCGGTTCTGTGGGTGTGGTTTGGTGGGCATGGCAGGGGGAAAGGATACTGCAAAATCCCCATTCTCTCTCCACTCCTGGGGGAAAGCTACTGCAAAATCCCATTCCCTCCTCACCCCACTAACCTGCTTTCCAGCTCCATTCTTCTGTGCAGGGCAACAAAAGAAGACCCAGCCAATCAGCTGGGACTCGGGAGGCAGAGAATAGATGGGGGCAAGGCCAGTCAGAGGTGATATTTGCCAGTTCTCTGAACTACTCAAAATTTCCACTACCGGTTCTCCAGAACTAGTCAGAACCTGCTGAATACCACCTCTGCTTGGTATGCAAGTAAAGTTTAGGTGAAGATTTTAAATTCAGTTTAAAACTTTAGCACTAAACTTGCTTTTAAAATCTGGAGTACGGCTTTATAAAAGTGCAAATTAACTCAAGTTTGGATTTCAGAGCACACATCCTGTCTGTAATCACATTCTAATCACCACCCTATTGTTCACCCACTGATAAGAAATCTCCATAGTAAAGAGGTGTAACTGATCTACATTCTATTTTGAACTCCATACACTCCTATTTTTTGCACTAAGCACTCTCTATCTGAAAAGCTGCAACAGAAGTTGGAGAAAAACCACCCTGAAGTGTATAAATAAAAGAACTTTGCAAGGGAGCTCAGGAAATTCCAAGGAATAAAACATGAAGATAAATTGGAATGTATTAAGATTCTTGCATTATATATCCTAGAAAGTTTGACAGTAGCTTTTATACTCCAGCATTCTTGACCTTCCCTTCTTTGATAGGTACATGGTCAGGAAATAATCTCTTTCTTCAAATCAGTTTACATTTTCAGAACCATATGAACTGTATCCTAAGC
>BHFT01014890.1:0-35661 GCA_004320025.1 Laticauda laticaudata | reverse complement strand
TGGAACATTTTCTCGTCCGCTGTGTCCTTTTTACATACTTTTTGCATCCGTCGGCCGATGTGACAGGGCCTTAAGTATCATTCACCATTGTCTGAAATATTGGGGTATTTTATTTGTGGGTTCCATGCAGAAACCTAACTCTTGATATTTACTCCAAGGTTTGTTCTTTGTGCTGTTCCCTGAAAAGAAAGCTAAATGAACTAGTATGATGCTCTTCGGTAGTGTCTGTACGGAGGCATAAACCAATATATTCTATTTTAGATCTTGAATTTTCTGTAGACTTGTAGAAAAAGAATTCTGAAAAAATGCAAAATGTAATATCTTAGTACATTTAATTAGAAAATATATTCAATAAAAGTTAACACTAAAGATTTATTAATACATTGAAACACAATACTTTTTCCTGAGCATTTCCTTTTTAAATTTAAGATTTAATATTTAGTTGTATGCAGTTGCAGTTTTTCTGATACATTTTATTTGATTTTTCCATAAAGTAAGAGTAAAAATTTAAACAAAGTTACATATATCAATGCATAGTATTTTGTTTAATGTTTTTTTTGTAGTTTCAATGGGTAGAATTCTAATCAACAGATCTTTTATCTTTCATTGACATTGATATTTATTATCAAAGTTTTCACCTTCTGTATGTGTCTGTTAGTTATATTCCCACATTCAAATCTGTTTTTTAGAAAGAACAAATACTGCAAATCTTGCATCTTCACGTCTGCATCGTGAGAAAAAATCTAAAAAAGGAAGGCAAGAAGCTCTAGAACGGCTGAAGAAGGCAAAGGCTGGTGAGAAAATAAAATATGAGGTAACAAAAACATTGTTCTAATTTCAGTTTTCTTTCTTTTTTAACCAATGTAAGTGCGTCATTTTCATATTGTTTTGTGAGTGAATCTGTGTGCATGAGTCCACACATTATTTTTGTTTGAGAATTTATCTACGTTTATTTATTAACTCAATTTTAGGAACTGGTACTCTTCAAGCAGTGGTGGTATTCGACTGGTTCTGCCTGGTTCTGGAGAGCTGGTAGGAGTGATGAGCAATGGAGACCGGTTCTCTCTGCCGTTCTGCTGTTGGGCCCACCCATCCACCAGGGTTCCCATACTCACCTTTATCCACTGAATTTGAAGCGCAGCTGCTTTGCGTGGCACAGAATAGTGCCGCGCAGCAGCTGCTGAAGCAATCAGGATTGTGCAGGCTTGCAGGAGGTGAATTAGAACTGCGTCTGCACAAAGTGCGTGTTTGGTGCACGCATGCACGCAAAGTGTGCACGTGCACAAAGCACGCCCACCAAGCCACCCCCACCAAACTGGTGGCAACTATTTGAATCCCGCCACTGTCTTCAAGATGGATGATAGCACTCATGCCCCTGTAGCTGTGTTCATGCTGCCTTGAATGTTGAAGCTCATAAGTGAAGAATGCTGTGTAAGAGAGCGAAGCTACTACTAAGTGCAGGTCTCTTATTTGTTTGTATTTAAATATAGAAAAATATGTTGACTCCTGATGATTGTATCTAATGTTTTTCATGGCAGTGTAACTGAAACAATTAGCTGTTGCTTTTTTGGTTATTTTTTCAATTTCTTAGTTTGGACAATAAATTCGGAATCTGAAAATGGTTCTATATCCAAATACTTACAATGCTGATTCTATTTAGCTTCTGAGATCAGCTAAAGTCCGGAAGTTGCTGCAGCTTGGCATATTTAATTAAATTAATATCCCAATAATGTCAGAATATCAGAATCTCATTTTCTATTTGTTGTTTTTTAAAAGTTAGAGTAATAATTTTTTTTTTGTAGGTTGAGGAATTTACAGGTATTTATGATGAAATTGATGAAGAACAATATTCTAAGATTGTCAGAGAACGCCAGGATGATGACTGGATTGTGGATGATGGTTTGTAAAATTGAGTTTTTAATCTTTGGGCTGATACTAAATCCGTTTTTCCATACATTTTCTGATAATGTGATTCAAACAAACTTTGTTATTTTTAAAAATAACCGTGTTTTATAAAATTTGCCTGAATCTCTTGGGTGCATCTAAAAGAAAACTAATGCACATTAGTCAGTGGCATTAACTGAGCTACTGTTCTGGCGATGGATTCAACTTGATCTGTATAACATTGCCAGAGTCTGTTATTCTGGTTAGTGTTCTGATACTTCAACTGTAATATTAAAAACAAAGATAAAATTCTCTCAAAACGGGCATAGTGAGAGAGCAATTTATTTAGCCCCTTGTCATTTTTTTTGTAGAAGTCTAGAATAAGTTAATATTTCTTATAATATAAAAAAAATGTAACAACAGGTAGTCTTCAACCTGTAGCCATTCGTTTAGCAACTATTTGAAGTTACAATGGTGCTGAAAAGAAAGTGACTTACAATTAGTCCTCAAACTGTTGCAGCTTCCCCACAGTCATGTGATCAAAATTCAAGTGATAGCAATTAGCATGTATTTATGATTGCAGCATCCAGGGATCACAAGATCACTATTTGTGATCTTCTCAGGTCTTCCAACAAACAAAAGTTATTGGGAGAAGCTGTATTCATTTAATGACCATCTGCTTTGCTTCATGACCAATTAAGCAATTGTCCCAATTGTGATAATCAAGGACTATATGTAAAACCTATATGTAAAACTGATTTGAATAAAGAAACTGCTTACATATAAATTGGCAGGAAATAATCAATTTTTCCTGACTATTTGGCATAATTTTTATAGCTGGTTGTGCTTCTGTAGCTAAGTTGGTTTCCTAAGTTATCATCTAAGTCATTTGTGAGGATATATCTACATTTTAAGATGGTTAACAGAAAGGAAATAATTTCTTCTAGTATTATGTACTGTGCAATGTCAAGAGTATGAAAAATATCAAGAATTAGAAATGACAAGTTGGTTTTCACTTGTGAGAGTGAGCCAGTAAATTAGTAAACATGCATTTGTATCTTTGTATTTTTACAAGTTAGGATCTTCTAATAGTATGTATTATTTCCTTTTTAATTTTACCTTTAGAACAAGCCTTTTAGATAGTCTGATGATAGTAATTAGTGAAAGATAACCTAAGGAATTGGAACCTAAGGAATTGGAACTGTCCCAACCATCTAATCACTATCACAGTCAGTCTGCCCAGTAGTTATAGAAAATAGTAATTGTAGATTAATTTGAGAAAACATAGGTTTATTATTCTACCACTGCAAAATGATGGAAAAATCGAGTGAACATGGATTAGTTTGCCTTCCTAAGTACAACTTTTAACGCAAAATATAAATATAGTGACTTGCCTGTAAAAGAGTGACTTTTTTATAGATGGGGTTGGTTATGTAGAAGATGGCAGGGAAATTTTTGATGAAGACTTAGAAGACGATGCTCTTAATTCTGACAAGAAACGTGAGTATATTTTTTTGGTAGTATGTTGGACTATGTATTTCTATATTCTTGCTAATTTTCTGTACTTTTTGATATCTGATTGATAACCCTTCCAAGCTGGAACTGGAGCACATTGTTTTAATCCTACTTGCAAGACTGATTGCAACAGGAAGCCTTGCATATCTAGTCATTATGAAATATTATTTTGTCTTCAGTACTATTGTCTACATGAAATTCCTAGGATAAATAATTCAAAATGTGATTTACACATATTACACCTGAATAGGAAGAGGCTGTGCATCTTCTAGGCCAAGTTAAAATGTTGGTCTTGACAGAGAGCAATATGATGGTGGTTTTGAACTATGGGAAGATGGAGCCTTATCGGTTCCCAGGAAACAGCATGTTTATATGCTGTGATTATATTGCCTGTAAATAAAGAGGAGAGAGCAAGTTTGGTGTAGTGGTTAAGGCATTAAGCCAGAAACCAGGAGGCCATGAATTCT
This sequence comes from Laticauda laticaudata, assembly GCA_004320025.1. Lineage (NCBI taxonomy): Eukaryota > Metazoa > Chordata > Lepidosauria > Squamata > Elapidae > Laticauda > Laticauda laticaudata. The sequence goes on along the minus strand of BHFT01014890.1, from coordinate 31,795 downwards.
AGTCCTGCATTAGATATGAAGTCATCTGAGTGACTTTGGGTCACACAGTGACTTGGGTCAGTCACACATACACAGCTCTGGGAAGCAGCTATTGGCAAACCATTTTTGAAAAATCTTACCAAGAAAACTGCAGGACTTATCCAGACAGTTGCCACGAATCAAAAACTGACCTGAAGTCATCAAACAACAAACAAATTCCCAAACCCAGGTTAAATCTTTTAACATACTTTTAACCATCTTGTCATTGGGGACCAAGATAACAGGTGATAGAAATACCATTTACCATATATTATTGTATATGTTTCTACGCAATTGTATAATCGTGAAACATGCATTTAGTAATCTCAGTTATAGTAATAGGTGTTCTGTGGAACTGCTTTTATGGAAATCTGTGCTTACTGCAAAAATGAAGTTTGCAAAATTGCTACTCATAATATTGGTAAGACAACTGCATTAGTTGGCACACACACACACACACACACACTATATCTTTTGAGGTGCAAAAGGCATAAGAAAGCCAAATAAATGAAAGCACAAATTATTCTCTTTTTTTACCATGCATGTTTCTTGAGTTATCAAATTCCACTTCATTCAGTTTGTTTTTACATTTCATTTGATATACCTAGGTCTCATTTCTATATAATTTATCCACTTATATAAATTCTTTTATACATAACTTGCAATTCCTCAGCCTTGATTTTTGCTATATTGATTACTGTGATTGATCAAACTGAGACAATGTCTTAACTCATTCTTTGCGTCAGTCTTCACACAAAAAGAAACTATAGCCCAACCTACCAAAAATTGTAAAAGAGAGACTACAAATAAAAATTAAAATAAGCAAGAAAATGGAAAGATAACACTTGTCTAACTTTGATGAATATACTGTATATCTATCTATCACTGGGTCTTGATGGATTACATCTGAGTTCTGAAGAAGGTGGCAGATGTTATCTCAAAACCATTGTATCATATCTTTAAAAAGTATTGGAGCAGTAGGGAACTACCAGAGGATTGGAAAAGAGTTAATGTTGTTCCCATCTTCAAAAAGGAAAGAAAAACAACAACAGACCTAGGAAACTACTGACCAATCAGCCTAACATCAATACCTGGGAAGATACTGGAAAAAATAATAAAAAACAGATCTGTGAACTTCTAGAAACAAAGTTATAACTAGAAGCCAGCATGGTTTTGTTAAAAACAGATCGTGCCAAACCAATCTTATTTCATTCTTCAACATAGTGACTAAATTAGTAGACCAGTGAAATAATGTGAACATATTAGACTTCATCAAGGCATTCGACAAATTAGACTTCAACCTACTTCTTGGTAAGCTAGAAAAATGTGGGATAGATGGCATCACCACCAGATAGATTTGTAACTGGTTGACAAACGGTACTCAACAAGTAGTCCTTAATGGTATTACATCTACATCGAGGGAAGCAGTGGAGTACCACAAGGTTCTGTCTTTGTCTCAGTACTCTTCAATATCTTCATAATTGACTTAGATGAGGGAATAGAAGGGAAACTCATCAAATTTGCAGATGACACTAAGCTGGCAGGAAAAGCTAGTACCCCAGAGACAAGCTCAGGATCCAAAAATATCTTGACAGATTTGAACAATGGGCCCTATCCAACAAAATGAAATTTAATGTGGAGAAAAGCCAGGTTTTAGACTTGGGCAGGAAAAACCAAAGGTATAAGTACAGATTAGGTGAAACCTGGCTCAAAAACAGTAACTAAGAGAGGGACCTTGGAGTCCTAGTGGACAATCATTTAAACATGAACCAGCAGCCAAAAAAGCTAATACAATCCTGGGTTGTATAAAGAGGCATAGAATCAAAATCAAGTGAAATATTAGTACCGCTTTATAAAACCTTGGTAAGACTGCATCTGAAATACTCCATCAAGTTTTGATCACCACAATACAAAAAAGATGTTGAGACTTGGAAAAAAGTACAAAGAAGCAACTAAGATGATTAAAGGCCTGGAGACTAAAACATAAAAGGAATGGTTACAGGATTGGGTTTGGTTAGTCTAGAGAAAAGGACTAAAGGGAGACATGATAGTAACATTCTGGAATTTGAGAGGCTGCCACAAAGAAGAGGGGGGGTCAGCTTATTTACCAAAGCATCATATAGAGCAGGACGAGAAACAATGGATGGAAACTAATCAAGGAGAGAAGCAACTTGGAATTCAGGAGAAACTTTCTAATGATGAGGACAATTAGCCTGTAGAACAGCTTGCTATCAGACATTGTGGGTGCTTCATAACTGGAGGTTTTAAGAAGAGTCACTTGTCTGGAATGATATAGGATCTCCTGCCTGAGCACTGGCTGAACTAAAAGACCTCCGAAGTTCCTTACAGCTCGATTTTTTTTGTGTGTATAATTTTATTTATAGTTTTTTCTTTAATATCCATAAGTGCTTAGTGGACAAAGTGTTGTCTGGGTCAATATATTTTACACACAGTAATAATAGTAATATTGTTTAGATATACATAATCATAATCTTTCAACTTCTAACATTTGTGTGTATATAGTACTTATAATATATTCTATATCAGTATACATAATACTATTTTCCCAATTTCTAACTTCTACCTCTTTTATAACTCTTAATAAAATAGCTACTCTATTAAGAAGTATTCTATATCTATCCAACATCTCTTATTCTTTTTAAAATTTCAATTCTTATTGACTTTTTGGAAAAATCTTTCATTTTTCTTCCTTGGAATCTTGTAGCTCCTTACATCACATTTATTTAAGTATTTCATCTGCCATAACCCCTATCTCTTGTTGTTGGATCTCTAGAGTACCCATCTATAGTTCTTTCATAATTTTTAAGAGATTTATTCTCTTTATTCTCATCTATATTTTGAACTCTTAAAGGGTAATCTGTCCTGTTTTAAGAATTATTACTATCTCTTCCATATCTTTATCCACTTGTATCATTTTTGGATTTATCTCCTATTCTTTCCTCAGCTTCTTCAGGTTTCTTTATTTTCTGATTTTTTTGTTCATATTTTATAATCATTTACTGGGGGTTTCCTATTCTCACATCTTTATCCTGCATCAGTTTCATTATCTCCCTATGATTGCTTGTCATATCTTCCTGAATGCAATGAAATATCAATAATATTTCTTTATTAAATCATAATTGTTTTCCCCCATTGAAACATAACCATTTAACAAGTTAATAGTAATTCAATATTCCATCAAGATTCCAACATCCCAATTGCCCAGAAACACAAAAACCATAAATGTTAATAAAATTTACACACTCCCTGAACTGTTCCTTAAAATCCCCTAAATTTATAGTCCTTAAAAGTTTTCCAATTTACACCCTCTAAATTTCCCAAATTTTAAAATCTTCTTTAATTTGTCTTCTTTCTTATTTCCTTTTCACCTCATAGAGTGTTCTATCAAGTAGTCTTAATAATCCAGATTGGCCCACCAAATTTCCCCAAATGTCTTTAATCCACATGCTTCTTGTTAATTATAATTCACCTTGCCTTAGAAATCTTCACAAGGCTCACTCAATACTTCCAAGCTGCCAAAATGCCAGTAGATATGGAACCAAAATAAAAAGGCCTTCCAAGTGTTATTTGCCTTCTGCTATTTCCTTTGTTCTCTTTATTTTTCTTGTAGTATCACTTAATCCTCACTTGTCAAGGTCATTTCCCACTGTGTTCTAATATAATATCTTCTTTCTCCAGTAGGTGGCACCCCGTCTCAAGGTTCCAGCATTAAACAGCTGACTGTCAAAAGAAAATTCAAGGAAAAAGTATTAAAAAAAACAAGATTCCTTTTTCTTTATATGATTTCTTCAGATAATTTCAAACAGTGTTATCCACAATTTAAGTCTCTTTTCATACTACTATCAATTCCAGTCAAGACTTTCTATATTTTCAAGCTTCCGAATCAAAACTTTGCTTCACTTTTGGATATAATCTTCATGTATTAAATCGCTGCTTTCTTAGTTTTGGAGAATCTTTTTTTTTTTAAAAAATGCTTTTATTTGGGTTTAAATCTCTAGCATAGAAGTTGAAAGTCATTTCATCCAGTTTCTTTTCTTTTTTTCTTTAAGATTTTTATTTTTAAGTGTATATAAGTATTAAATACGTGAACAGTTTGGCTTCTGGGTATTAATTTTGATACATAGTGATAATAAAATTAACAATTTTGATCACCTTATATTAATCATACTCCTAACATCTTTCTCATAACATTTTACAGAACATAGTCTTCTCTCAACTTCTTATCCTTTCATCTACCTGCTGGTTTTAACATGTTTTATAACAATATTCATTGTAGCATTTCCCCCTTTCTGATTTCTACCTCTATTTTGTATCTTGATAACACCAACGTTACGTTAGTAAGTATTCTATTTCTATCCATCTTTTATCTATTTTAATTATATTAATTACATTAGTCATACATTATTATCATAAAATAAATATGCAATTAAAGTTGTTAACATATATAATCCATCATTTAGTTGTTCAATGTAATATATATTAATGCTAATAACAATGGTAACCTTAATAATGTTATTTAAAAATATATAATGCAATCATCTTTCAGCTGCTACATATTAATTTTAAAACATATAGGAGTATACCTAACAATATTTCCTCTCTTTCTAATTCCTACCTCTATTCTAAATTTTGATAGCACATATCTTATATGGCTGAATATTATATTTCTACCCATCATCCCTCATTCATTTTAGTATATCAGTTCTTATTGATTTTTTGGCATGCTTTCATACTTCTTTGAATTTTTATGTCTCCCTATATCATTCTTTCTTAGCATAAGTGTTCCTTCTACCTCTGCCTCGCTGCCGATCTTCACTATGCCTGTGAGTGTGTCTCTCCTCACTTCAATAATGTCTTTCTGCTTATTCAATTCTATTTTTAAGTCTAAATGTATTATCAGCTTGATCTGTTTCATCCGTTTTGATTCTCTCTTATCTTCTGGGTTAGTTTATTGTTTTGTCTGCTCTTTCCCATCCTTTTTTTCTATTTTCTCCTGTTTCCTGGGTTTCCTGTTCATTTTTCATTGTTATTTACTGAACATGTTCTAGTCTCAGGTCTACATCATACATCAAATACTTTATCTCCCTGTGGTTCTTTGTTATAGTTTTATACATACTTTGAAACATCAATGACATTTTTTTTGAAATATGCTTGTTATTTCCTGTTGAAGCATTTTATCTTATTTTGATAAGTCCAAAAATTATTCACACATCTGTCAAATCCTACACTCTTAGTTGTCTGTAACATCAAAAAGCCAGTCTTAAAACTGTTCACTCAGTCTCAGAGTCATTTCTCGAAGTACGCAATATTTATAATTCTTTATAGTCCTCCACCAATCAGTTTACTCATTCCAGATTTTCCCTTGTCTTCATCAGCCACCTAACTAGCTCTTTGATTCCAATAATAGTTCCAAATCTTTGTGAACCACTCTACTTAGCAAACTTCAAAAATCTCAGAAATTTTCTCTCGTGAAACAAATATGTGTCAAACAGCATACAGCAAAAAACAGTCTTCCAGATGTGTTTACCTCCACTCAGTATTTTCAAGGTTTTTCCAGCCTTCTAAAAATATAGTGTATTTCCTTTCTTTCACCAGTAGATGGCATCATCATCTAAAATTTCAAAATGACACCCAATTTACAGCATTCTGATTTCTTCATATAATTTTCACTTTTTTCCAATAATCAGCCCAATGTTTCCAGCATTTTAAAATGCCTTTTCAAAATGTTGCCAATAAAATGTTCAAATCTAGTCATTCTATATTTTAAAAATTATATCCTCTCTTGGGTTTCATTTTCTTTCGGGTCTGTAGTCTTCCTCTGAGTAATTGTCAGCCTCTTTAAACATTTTGGAGAATTATCTTTTTGGAGTTTCTTTTCTTTCGGATTTACTGTCTAGTAAAGAAGTTGGAGATCATCTCACCCAGTTCCAGTCCACTGTTCAAACACTGCTGCAGCACATTTCTTTATTTGGTTGCCCCAGCTTCCCAGCATTCATAATGGCTATCTCTCCTTCCTCATTGTTGGATAAGAGACCGAGCCTCGGATCAAGCAGGAAAGTTGCTCTTCATGATCTGCAAGGTGCCCCTCCTTTCTTTGTCACCCCTACAAGATGACTTTAGCCCTTTATGGGCCCCCAGCAAGGAGAGTTCAGCCTAGGTTCGCAGAGCCCTGCTCCCTACAACTGTGTCGCAGCGATGCCAAACCGGAAGTCGCACCCAGTTTCAGTCCTCTGTTCACAAACCGCTCCAGCTCATAATCTTCTTGTCCTGGTTGTCACAGCTTCGGCCTTGCCAAAATGCCCATTGTCTCTGCTGCTGATCTAGAGGGTTTCTTTGGATTAAATGAGGAAATTGCTGTTTCCTCCACCACCCTTTCAGAGTGGCTTTAGCCCCATAGGGTCTCCTGGCAAGCAGCTTATTTATTTAGCGTATGGCAAATACATGGATGTATAGTGATTCAAATGTTAATGTCCAGTCCACCCAGCCATTCAAAGTGGTCTATTGTTGAAAAAATCAGACATTGGATGGGTGTAAGCTCTTGATGGGCATTTGGGCACAATGTGATAGATATTTGTTGAGGAGCACCACAGCCACATTGAGGGGTAGAGATAAGATCCCACTTAAACAATGAGTCCTGGCAGACACCATGTTGGGTATGCATTCTGTTCAAAGTTCACCAATGCTGGCTAGGAAGGTCAAAACCTGGCACATTTTGCATAGGGTCATCTATGTAACTTCCTGAATCTGGGCATTCAGCAGCCCATTTGGCTTTCCACTGTGTGTCGATTTCAAAGCAAGCAGGTATCAGCTGGGTTTTGCGAAGCTCCACTATCCTATATCTGTCATGCTGTGATGCCAATTGGTAAATCCTTCCACCTCAATTCTGATTTGGATATATTTACATACATACAGTCACCCCATAAGCAAACTACATCTAGATTTTAATATTTTTCTAACATCTAAATATGTAGCCATACTATTCTGCAGCATTTTTGTAGCTTTCATTACATCAGTATTCTATTGTACAGTAATGTAATACCTATTTAAATTAATAAAGAGGATCAAGATGGAGAGCCTCAGCCTATACTTTCAGCACAAGGGTTGGTCTACACCACAGCTGAATACTGCACTCCTATTTGGCTTAAGAGCTGCCACACTAGCAAGATCAATGCTAGACTAAATGATACAATAAGGATTATAAGCAGTTGCATAAAATCTATTCCTACTTGCTGGCTTCCCTTCTTGAGCCACATTGCACCACCAGCTCTACGAAGGCAGGAAGCCTTCGTGAAGGAGTACAGAAAATTATGAGAAATCCACTTCTTCCTGTGCATACTGATCTTCCTCAACTATCAGTTGACAGGCTTAATCCAGGAAGTCTTCTCTGGCAATTGCTCAACAGCTGTTTAACAACTTTGACATCAACACAGTGGAAAGCCAAATGGGCTGCTGAACGCCCAGATTCAGGCAGTTACATAGATGACACTACGCCAGGTTTTGACTTTCATCGCCAGCATTGAACTCTGAACAGAATCCGTACCCAACATGGAATCTGCCAGGACTCATTGTTTAAGTAGGATCTTATCTCTGCCCCTCCATGTGGCTGTGGTGCTCCTCAACAATATCCATCACATTGTGCCCGAATGTCCGTCAAGAGCTTACACTGGCCCAATGTCTGATTTTTTTCAACAATAGACCACCTTGAATGGCTGGGTAGACTGGACATTAACATTTGAACCACTATAAGTCCATGTATTTGCCATACGCTAAATAAATAAATAAAACTAATTCAATTCTGCCCTCAACATAATGTTGTTGTACCTATTGATATCTAGAATATTTCTTTCTAGATTCCTATGTTTTGGTTTCATCCCATATAATGTTATTTTTTATTTCAATCTTCTCTGACAGAATAATTGTTTAACTTTCTTTACCCACTTCCAAAAATCTTATCTTTCCTTCAAAACTTATGCATTTTTCTCTAATTCTATTTGATTACATATTTTGCAACTCCTTTTCCTCTTTTTTGCAGCAGTTATTCTCTTGTATGCATTTTGTCCTCATCCACAGACCCTTTCACATTATTCTACCAAGCATTTTGATGAGGGAGAGTTAGTTTGTGAGGTGCTGTAAACTCTTTCTCATGATTTGGCCTGGGAATAATGAATCCGTAGATGCCTTGCTGCTTTGCCTGTCAGAAAGAACATAATGGCAGATTGTTCCTTTTCCATTCTCATTCCTTTTATTTTTTGTTCAAGGTCAATTAGAGACAAGGTACAGGGGACAGATTTTATTGTTCATTATTTGTGCAGTGGTGACAAAAATGTACGTTCTGTATAAGTGCTTAATAATAATCAATAGAATAGAAAGTAAGATAAGCCTCAGTCCTTATTTGCAACACATTATGATTTAACATTGCACTGGTTTTAGATATTTTTAGTGATGCCTGAGGAACAGATATCAATGTTTTAATTTTATTATTATCAGGAAGAAAAGATATAGCTTCCACATATGACAAAAACAAATTGAAGAAGACTCTGGTATCAAAACCAAACAATATTAAGTCCATGTTCATGGCTAACACTGGCAAGAAAAATGCTGATGTAAGTTTTAATTTGCATAAAACATATATTTTAGAATTGTATATTGTTCTCAAGTTTTTGCTATTTTATTTATTTAAAACATTTATAAAGCCATCAATCTTACAATCAACTCCCTATTAATTATTTCTTGTTTTCTGAAACTAAGATAAAATATATCATTGCTTACCTTGAATCTGTTTGGAAAATCTTCAAAAGTTTATAGAAAACCTGTATTTTCTTTTGCAGAAAGCAATTGATCTCTCTAAAGATGATTTGCTTGGTGACATTTTGCAAGATCTGAATGCGAAGGTAGGAAATGTATGTTGTATGTATTTGTGGGGTAGATGTTATAAAGAGAAAATATTATTTTGCAACTGAACAACTGTTTCTTGGGGTACTTTGAAAATTCAGATATAAATTTGATAAATGAGTTCTAAAATTATAAGTCAGGTATCTTCATGTATGGTTTATTTTTATCCAAATATTAAAACATGCCTAATAGAAGCTGAATTTGCATGCTGCAGATTGTAAAAGGGGAGCTTAAATTAATAAAATGTGGTTGTAATAGAAGATTGCATTTATTACTTACTTAGCATCCATTTCTGTCTGATGCTTTGTGCAAGGGTATGGGGATGAGGGGAAGGAGGGAAAATGATATTTCTGAGAGTATGTATCAGTGCAGTAGACATAAAACTCTTTATTTTGGAAGTTGTATTAAAAGCACATCTGTTTTTTTTTTAATAGCCTGTTCATATAGTATCACCAGTTTCAGTGCTTAAAAAAAGGATAATTCTTGGAACACCATTAAATCCTTTTTCTGTGCAATCTAAAGATTCCAAGGTAATGCTCTTAAATTGGAAATGTTGCTTTTACGCTTTCTAGATTTTTGATGTTGATATTTTAATTTTGTTTGTTGTTCTAATAAATGGAAAATAATACTGTGTAGTTTATTTAGTCATCAATTTGGGGAAAATGTACCTAGGGGTACCAATGCGATTTTATTTTGCCTTCTGAATGAAATAGACTTGCTATTGTAGGGGACATTTCTTTTATTAATTTCCCTGAAGTTTGTTTTGAACCAATGCACATTTTTGTTGAAGTACAGATGGTTTATAATATTGCAATTCCAGACTTTACCAAAATGCAAAACTCAGAGGGGTAGGAATGCAACCTCAGTACAAGAAGATAATCACTTGGACAGTGTAGTGAGGTGAAATGTGAGGTGGATTCTGTGAATTAATGGGCATGAACTATGGATGCATGGTTCATTTGTCATTTTGTGAAGTGTTGCTTTCTAGAAGCTTACTGTTAAGGGCTTAACAGTAATCTTAAATAATTCTTGGTTCTTTTAATCATGCTTGTCTCTTAGTGTGTTCTCTTCAGTATATTAACATTCCTTGGCCCTTGGAATCTTTTATACGTAAGTATATTCCTCGCAAGATAATTAAGCAAAGAGGTTTTTAATTCATCTATTGTAATCAGCATCATATTTCTCCTACACTATTTCAACTTACATACTTGTGAAAAATGTAAAGAGAATCATGTCATTTGAAAAACCGTGTTTATTCCTAGCGCTTGTGAAATTAGAGCAGGTGACAGAGGTTTTTTTTCTGAAAATGCTAAAGTCCTTAGTGTCATAACTTTCAAATGTTTGGTCTTCAAAGGGAATGCTGTATTTCGCATATGTTTTCTATTTAAAATTCTTTACACTTTACTGGTGTAAAGAACTAAAAAAAAATCTAAACAAAAAAAAAGGAATGTATGTACTATTTGTTACAGTCATACTACAGTTTATTCTTGTTACATTGTGAGCCACTCTGAATTGCCTGGAGTTGGGCAAAGCCTTAATTGAATAAAATCAATTTCGTTGGTGTCCATTTTTAATTAAAATTATTTGTGTTTAATTGAAAATTATAGGTAACTGCCATAGTGAAAAAATCTATCCCTCATGGAAAAAAAGAAATCTCTTCATTACAGTCCAAACATCCAGTCCATTTAGCTAGATCAGAGGCAGTCACAGAAGAGAGTATTAATAATGCAAATGGAGTGCAACTGATGGAAAAAGAAGAACTAATAAAAAGAAAAGAAGAATCTATTAAAGGTATTTTTTAATACTTCTGGTGACCCTACCATTTTCAAATATGCTAGCATTGTTAAAGCTACCTTGTAATTATACTACTTTGCCATCCAGGATTATTTCCCAATTTCAATATGTGGCTATTTTAAACCTCAGAAGAACTGTTTATTTCAATAAGTTACCTTGTACAATCCCACATGTAACTTTGAGCAGCAACAATAATCTAACATATTAACAGTAACACAGATAGATAAAATAATGATAATCAATGTAGTATATTTATAGGCCTGAGTCAGGAAACTGACCAAATGTGAAAATCCTACAAACCAGTCCACATCACATGCTGGACCAACACTTTTGAAAGCAGACAGGTCATTAAAGTTGTTTGGAAAACTAACACAGTTGGGACCATCTAGATCTCAGGGTCTGAGGTTGGGGACCACAACAGAGAAGACATATTGGTATCAAAGGCATTTTTTTCCATATCAATTTTGAGGCTGACCTGATCAATAATAAAGCTCACTGTACCTTCAGCCTTGAATCTTATACCTAATATTTGTGAATATAAATTTATTCAGTGACAGAAAGTTTTGATGAAATACATGTGTATAATATTCCTTGGCCTCTTAAATGCAGTTAGCTGAAGTAATCTTCTGAAGTACAAAGGATCCTTGGGTATCTTAGTGCATTTGTCCTGATATGGTCACTCACACCTTGGTTACCTCTCAACTGGACTATTGTAATGCATTCTACATGGGGTACCCTTCAAAACTGTCCAGAAGCTTCAATTAGTCCAGTGTGCAGCAGTGCAGGTAATTATGGATCTATTTAATTTTGATCATGTAATACTGATACTTTGTGAGCTGCTCTGGCTCCTGATAGGTTTCCAGATATAGTTCAAATGTTATTTGAACTTTATTTATTTAAAGTTTAAATACTTTAAAGCCCTACTTTATATAGGGCCCTATATTACTTGAGGGAATCCTTCAAGAACCAAGAACTTGCCCCACATGCTCCCACAGGAAGGCGTACTATAAGTTCCTTCTTTTAAATATTGCCCTCTTATGGGACAGAGGAAACATACCGTTTCAGTGGTTGCCACTGCTGCCTGGAGTGATCCCTCCCGCTTATTCCCCCCTTCCAATATATGACGAGCCCAAATTCTTCTCACCTTTAGGAAACCCCTTAAATCTTGGCTCTTCCTCCAGACATTGGCCAGTTGAATAGGTTTCTTCCATGTGGTTGTTTTGTTGTGTGGTCACCATTTTTCATTCTATATGTATATTTTGTCTGTTTGTTGTAGATGGTTCTTTGGATTATTTTTCCTGTATTGTGTTTAGACTCTACACTGCCCAGAATCTTACTATTGAGTTTGATAGCTTCATAAATCTTGAAATCAGTCAATCAAGATTTTCCTGGCACTGCCCATATATTCACTTACTAGATGAATTAAATTAAAGTTTAATTCTCTGTGTTAATGGCCCCTTTATATTTGTTTCTAAATACATATAAACTAAGTGTTAGGCATCCAGAAAGTATCAGTGACATCAATCACTCCGAGACATTTTCTTTCCATTTGATTTATTTAGAAGCAGATCTGGCATGTCAAAGGCAGTTTCCCAAAGTGAAAATTTTTCGCGCATTACACAGAATCCACCTTTTCTCCTCCCTTCTCTCCTCCCACTTCTACACTTCATAAATCACGAGAACCAATTAACTGCAACTGGAATTTCTTAATACGCATACAGTATAACTTGAATCTTGTTCATAGATCGGAACCCGTTAAATTGGCGATTGAGTTTTAGTAGGTTGCCCTGAAATCTCGTTAAAGTGAAGGGGAAAAACAACGGACAGGGGTTAGATTTATTGTTCTTGACACCCTTTCCCCCCTCACGTGGACTGTGGTTGGGGGAAATCCTCATGGACTTGGTTAAACCAATGGCTCAGCATGAATTTCCCAATCTTTACAAGTAACATCTGAGGGGCGTTTCTTTTCCATAAGACAAATATTGCATCAGCCACGGTGTAATCTAGATCGGAATTTTTTGATTTTGGCATAATGTGTTTTCCTGTGTACCATTAACGGTTTTGGGGAGCAATTGGTAGTGGTGTCTTATCATTGATGTAGTAGCTAGGGTTTTAGTAATTACAATGGAACACTTGTAGTTGAATTTTTCCATAGTCGAGTGGAGATGTAGCATTGGATCAGTGACCGTGGATTGATATCTTAATTTGGAAATGGACCCAAGAATTTGACGCTCGTGCTTTCTTACGGGGCAGTTTCAATCTAAGATATTTGGTTGACTATTATTTGTCTCCTACTTTAAAAGGAGAGTTGAAGGAATCTATGTTTATCTGCCTGTTTTTTATATTTTTTGCAGCTTCAGTCTAAAGCTTTTTTGTATTGATTCCACCCTTTCTTTAATGAGTTCATCATTCTGTTAGGAACATGAATGAGGGAGAGTTGTCTAGGTAACTTTGGCATCAGGACAAAATCATTCAGTGTTGATTTGGAATGGAGTCAATCCGTGCTGCTATGAACTGCATTATTGTAGGCAACCTCTGCAAAAAGTCAATAACTCAGCACATTTTCTTGTGATTAATTTACAAGCATCTAATGTACTGTTCAATTCTGGCGTTAGCCTTTCTGCTGCTCCATTACAAGCAGGATGGAACGGCTGAGGAACCCTTGAGAGGAACATGGATTTCAGAAATCCCCCTCATTAAATTTTGTTAAATTGTACCCTCTGTTCTGATTATTACTCTAATGAGTACTTTCATGTATTAGATATAGATTGTTTCTACGAGCAGCTTTGCAAGTTTTTTTGCAGAATGGAAGTCTTTGCAGGCTATAACAATGGGCCTGTTTCGAGAATAAGTCAATATATAGTCAAATGACCGTATTCCTTCACTCTCAGGTAATTCAGCTAATAAGTTCCATTGCGATTTCTTCTCAAGCTTGGGTTGGTTCAGCAATCTTGTTTGCAGGAGGCCAGGGGCTTTCTCAGTTCTGTTTTTTAATTGTGGCACAAATGAACAACTTTTTACATAGTCCTCGACATCAGGTTTCATTTTTGGCCACCAGAACTGTCTTTCAGTAAATGTAGAGTTTTTGGAATCTGAAGTGGCTCCCAGCCGGGAGTCGTGCTAGCTTTAGTACCAGTAGTCTTAGGGTTGTGGGTACATAACAGCTGTTAGTCCCATTTTCAAGTGTCCACTTTCTATTCATTGTCGGTTTGATGGGTCAGGATACCAAGGATATGTCAATAGGGCCTTTTTCATTCTCGCGGTAGTTATCTTCCAGGCATTTGGGGTTGCAATTGGCTTGGGCTCGAGTGGTCAATTGGCCTGCCAATTGAGCATCTGAAATTAAGGCTTGCACTATTTTCCTCTTGTTGGCTGTCAAACTGAAGTTTCTGAACAGGCGCGTCGCAGTATGTTTTCCTCTGGGAATATATTGAATGTTGAAGTTGAATTGCATGAAATATGGGCCGAGCGGACTTGTTTGGGCGATAATCTCTTGGGGTTTTTAGAGCCTCGAGGTTCTTTTATATCAGTCCATACCTAAAGGCTTCTGGCACCCTTTCTAGAAAATGCCTCCAAGTCAATAAAGTCCATCATAACGGCGAATGCTTCTTTCTCCCAGACCGCCCACCTTGCTGCTGTGTCTGTCAGCTTTTTGGACAATAAGTGCAAAGGCATCAGTCAGCCTTGAGAGTCTTTTTGCAGCGCAAGATGGCTGTACCACTACATCACTTGGCATCCGTTTGGACAATAAAAGACTTGGTCATGTCTGGGTGCTGGAGGATGGCTCAGTGCGAAGAGGTGTTTTATGTCTTGAAGCTTTTTGACAGTCCATAGTCCAAGGCCAGAGGTTGACTCAGCTTTGGTTTAGTGGGTGACGGGCCCGTTTTTAATAGTTCTGTCAATGGGGAGGGCAATTCAGCAAGGACGAATAATTGTCCTAGAAGTTTGGCAAATCCAAGGACTTTGAAGTTGTTTTCGGGTTTGGGGGTTGCCAGTCCAGCACTTTTTTACCCTTTAAAGGATCCATTTCAATCCCAGGTTGGATATTTGGTAGTAAGATAGTCCAGCGACTCTTTGTGTGATTCACATTTTGAGAGTTTTACAAATAATTTGGCGGCTAGAAGCTTTTCTTCATACTTGTCCGACCAGTTGAACATGTTCTTCCATGGTTTCACCGAAGATAAGAATGTCACCCAGGGAAACAAGGATCCCCGGTAAAGGTGCAGGTGTAGCACTCATTGATGAGCTGCATAAACACTGCAGGAGCCGCTGAAGTCCAAAAGCCATGACTTTGAATTGGAAGCTACCCAGAGGGAGTTAAAAGCAGTTTTTCACTCATCTCCCTCTTTGATGCGGACCCCGTAGTAAGTTCCCTGAGATCTAGCTTGGTCAATACTTGCCCTTCGACAGGTGGTTCAATAAGTCCTTCATAAGAGGAGAGGATACATGTCTTTGATGCATACGGGTTCACGCTCTGAAGTCAACACGAATCTCAACCGGCCATCTTCTCCTTGACAACATGGGGGCAGCAAATCTTGATTTGGCAGGATAATAAAACCTCATTCCATTGCTGTTAAGTATTTCTTATATTAGACATTTGAGCAGGCGTCATGGAATACATTTTTGGTTTGGTAATTTTCGCTCGGGATCTAATTCTGTGGCACAATCAGTGGCTCAATGGCGCAATCAGTGGCGTCGATGGGGAGGTAAACAATTACATTCTTCTTCACTGAATGCTTCAGCCAAGTCTTTGTATTGGTTGGGTACCTGGGGGTTATCTGGGAGAAGGTGGGATGCTGTGGATACTGGCTCAGGTTCTGGGTTAAGTGACTGTGGCTTTTTGTGGGTGGAGAGGAGGCAATTGGCTGGTCCAATGGCGATTTTTTTCGAATATTCCATCCTCCCATTTGAGTTGTCAGGGCCATTTTGTGTAGCAAGGCAAGTTCCCAGGTATGATTGATTCTGACATCTTGGGGGCCACTATGAAGCATATGAGTTCATGATGGGGCCCTAATTCCATCTTGATCAATTGTCATTTGAGTGGCTGGCCCCCCCAATTAAGTTTCCATCCACTTGATCAAATCCGATTGGGCATTTTAGTGGGTTAGTCTTATAAATGCCCAATTGTTTCATAATGGAGAGTCCAATAAGCCATCTCGAACACCCAGTATCAATAACGGCTTCTAACTCGCCAGCCTCCCCCATGTTTGGTACCACTAACTTGACCTTGATTGTAAAAGTTATGATGGGATCACTCACCATTGGGTCATCTTCGCAGGTTGGGTTCTCAGGAACATGGTGTCAGTCCTGTGGTCTGTTGCTCCCATCTGCACAGAGAGGGCTTTCCCAGCTGTGTTTGGCGATTCCTCCGACCTCTAACAGCTGTATTAGACTTTGACTGCAGAGCTTTTGGTACAGGAGCAGAGGCCAGACATTCTGCTGCTCTATGGCCGGCTTGGCCACATTGGTAACAATTCAGCACCCTGGTGGGTTGGGTACGAGCATTTTTGGCTGGTCCGGTCGGCGGTCTCCTAGCCACAATTCTCTGAGGTGGGGCTGCCAGAAGGGGTTTCATTTGTAGTTGCCAGGAGGAAGATGGGTGGCCTGGTTTCCTGGTTGGGTGGAGGGGAAGTGTCTACTGTCTGGGCAACCCCCCTTCAGACCAGGGCTGTGTTGGTGCTGGCTGCTATTGGCATTGAATCCACCCCTGGCCTGGATAAAATCCCCACCATGGAGGGATACTCTCTGCAGGGGACAAAATTCCTTCTGGGAAATGAGGGGATTGCCTCGGAGGTTGCAACATACCTCTGTCAGTTGATGCTTTTTTCTGGTTTCCTCCAACTGGCATCTGTATAGTCTCCTCGTTCCTCACGATACTTGGGTAAGTGAATATGGGTGGTCTCAAGCTTCCACCCGTCCAAACAGACTGTGAGACCAAACCTGTCACCTTTAAATTCTTGCGCTGTTGATGTAAATCTGCCCTTGATGGACTTCCAGGATAAATCTGTCTTCTTGAGAGAATTCCGACCCCAATTGTCTCTCCAATCTGACAGAATAGCAATATGCCTGGGGCTAGAGAAAGATTTCTCGTCAGACAGCTGGGTTATAACAACTTCTTGAGTTGAAATGCTTCGGTATAGCTCCCAAATCTCTCCTACTGCCATTCTGAAAGCATCCATCATCTCCTCCAAACAAGGGCTGGCAGATTTAATTAATGTTCCGGAAGGAGGGCCCCCACACGCTCCCCTGCACATCTCCAACTTTAGCTGATTGTTGATCTTTCTCCATCTCTGGGAAAAGAACTCCGGGGTATCGGCCAAACCCCTTCAAAAAATAAAAGTGGTCTTTGGGAAATAAATGTTAGGCATCCAAAAAGCATCCATGATATCAATCACTCCGAGATATTTTCTCTCCAATTGATTTATTTAGAAAGTTTTGGCATGTCAAAGGCAATTTCCCAAAGTGAAAATTTTTCGCGCCTTACACAGAATCCACCTTTTCTCCTCCCACTTCTACACTTAATAAATCACGAGAACCAATTAACTGCAACTGGAATTTCTTAATATGACATGGAATAACCTTGAACTTTTCAACTCCTCCAACTCCCTTAAAAAATGTGGCAGCTGAATTTCAAAGTACATAGCTTACATTGTTTAATTAAAATTTTTACACAGTTGACACTGGCCTCTAGGCTCTGTGTAGAACAGCACTGTTTTTCTTTTGTGTGTAATAATACATGGCAGAAATAATATGCTTTAAGAACCAGAATATTCATAATGCTTCTGAAATGCTGAACAGCTTCCTGAGACATTAATCTCTAGTCTGCAGCCTAAATATTTATTTGCTTGTTTCTATGCAGCATCTGAACCCCTAGTCCAGATCATGAGGGCAAAAGAAATATAGAGGGCAATTATTAGGAAGAGAGTGATTCTGAATTGCTGTTCTAAAAATGTTTAAGTTTTAACTTCTTCTTTTAGATGTTAGTCAAAGACATGTCTGTTCAAAGACTACCTGCTGGACATAGTAATTTTATACTTTATTTCCAAGACAGGATTTTTATTTGGTGTCATTGTAATTTAATACTGGATATTTACTCATTGCCTTCTCATGCAATTATATGTTTATGAATTCGCACTACAAAATGCCAAGAAGTATGTTTTTATTCTGATAATGTATTGTTTATTTAATTTTTATTATGCTTCTTTGCCTTGAAAGGTTGAAGAGTTAGTTAAAATATTTGATAAGTAAATTATATTATATTCTACAAATTAAATTTAAGTCTCTAAAAGTGTCTACACATTCTTTACAGAAGATGAGCAAGATAGAGTTATTTTTGATGATGGGGATTTTGATGAAACTATGCCAGGAATGGAAATTGTGTCAGAAGAGGTCACACTCTTCAAGGAAGAGATGAAATTGGAAGAGAAACAAATGCTGT
Source organism: Laticauda laticaudata (assembly GCA_004320025.1). NCBI lineage: Eukaryota > Metazoa > Chordata > Lepidosauria > Squamata > Elapidae > Laticauda > Laticauda laticaudata. Next base: position 13,632 of record BHFT01014890.1, on the reverse strand, counting down.
AAGTAAATGTTGTGTAAACAGGTGTGTATTTGTTGTCCTGTCAACATTAATAATGTTTTCTAAAAGCTGTATTATCAAGATACATAGCTAACCCACATAGATTTTTTTAAATTATAAAATCTTTCTTCAGAATGTTTACAGTTGGAGAAAGGACTCCTTTGAATAAGTAGTCATCTCAAATATATCATTTCTTGTTTAACATGGGCTCCAGATGTTCTTCCCTACATGATAAATCCTGCTGGGATAGAATTGATGAACATGAAGATGAGTTTGTATCTTCAGAAATTCAAGTGGATTCTAGTCAGTTCCAATTTATAAAGGGGGAAGAGGGGCAACAGATGTTCAAGTTCTACTGGTTGGATGCTTATGAAGATCAATATAATCAACCAGGTATGTTTATATTCAATATATGGCTGTCGGATTCCAGACTTCTACTTTGTGACCCCAAAGCTTTCTCTAATGGTAGTTCCTCTAAAACCAAATAAAACGAGAAAAATAGAGTAGTTTGAATCTCCATGTACGATATACCCTAAGTAACTATCATCTAATTCAGTATATATAGCCTTCGGTTTTTAGAGTGCTTCAGGAAACAGAAATAGAAGTGAAAAGAATTTTCCAGAAGCCTGTCATATTTTTCCATTGCAAACATGGAACTAAAAGCTTCCTGAATATATAGAGCTTAAAAATTATGTGTGAATTGTAAGAGCCAGGGAACTGCAAAGGGTTCCATTGTAGTAGTTTAATTTTTTTTAAATCTAGATCTTTACTGCCATTTAGCCCTGTTAATTTGCACAATGGATTCAGGAAGGGGGAGAGTAAAGTTTAATTACCAATGCTTCATTAATAAAAAGCAAGAAATCAATTAACATACCTTTATATCTCAAATAAAATTGTGTGTGTGTGTATAGTGTGTATTCGCTATGTGAACTACAGTATACAGAAAGGTTTGTGACAGTAGGTAATCACTGAAGCTCTAAAGAAATTTGTGTCTGATATGAAAAGGAAAAAAGTGGCCCCAAAGACCTTTATACAGTATCTTTTATCTTAGATTCAGTATAGTAACTTCTGAATGATGTATAATTATGAAAAGACTTATGTTCCTTGATTATGAAAAGAGATCCTATCATCATAACTTCAAGGATGAATAATAAAGATTGCACCTGGTTTCAATTAGTAATGTGAAGAGAAAAAAAATTGCTGTTACTTTTTGTTTTAAAAGAATCATCATCCTTATATAGTAGCATATGAGATATTAACTAAATTATGTGGAAGACATCTTATGGCAAAATGAATGAGAACATAGTTTGAAAAAGACTTAAATCAGCAATTAGTTCCAAATGGGTGAATTAATCAATGTAATAAAGCCATACCTGGGCATTTTATGAATCAGGCCCAATACATTCAATAGGTGTCTGAGGCCTTCCAGACGTGGGGAGAGAGGAGGCTCCTGTACTGCTTGGCTTAACCAGCTGAGACGTTCCAAGTGTGATGGGGCAGGGAGAAGGCCTCTTGGGAGTGCCTTGGGGGTAAGGGAAGAAGCCCATACACTGCTAGACTTAACAGGCTGAAGCCTTCTGGTGCATGGCAAGTTTCCATGTGCCAGTGGACCTCAATATTAAAATTGCATATTAAAAGAAACAGCTATATGATTGAACAAGTGAATAGAAATTCTTTAAAAGCCCATTTTCAAGACCCTTTCATGATGAAAAGATGCTTGCATAGTATGTTATGTGCCTTCATACTATAAAATTCTTGAAGCAATCTCACGTCAGTGTTGACTTTCAGCAGATGGAGTTGTCAAATAGAGAGTACAAAGTGGAAATCATTTTGTTCCCAAGGGTGAATTAGTGTGCTTATTTAGTAATTCTTAATATTATTGTAGCTTTTCCATTAGCAGCTGTGCTAAACTGTTCTGATGAATGTGAATTGTCTCTATTGTTTTCTGTCATTTTAGGAGTGGTATTTCTCTTTGGGAAAGTATGGATTGAATCAGCGCAGTCCTATGTGAGCTGTTGTGTAACAGTAAAAAATATTGAGAGAACTATTTATCTACTGCCACGTGAATCGGTACATTTTCTTATGTTACAGTATTCCCATCTGATAATGTTTCTCATCTGTTTTATAGAAGAGACAAGGCAATAAGGCAAACATAAATGACATTGTTTGAGTGTATGTTAGTAGGGCATGTAATTTAACAGGGTGAAAATTATTTTTTTGCCATTTTTTTAATGATGTTTTTTAAAAATATGACCTTTCACACCAGGAATTCAAATCTGTTATTTTTGCAATTGCACAATGTTTAGTTTGGTATGGTAATTCCACGTCTGATCATATACTCTACAAAATTCTCTTATAACCCAAATACTGTTAACTTCATCTTCTCAAAATTACACCTTGTGCTACAAAACATAAGAGTTTTTTTCTCCCGCATGAATCTTATCTAGCTAAGCAAAAATAATCCATGCAATCATAAGCTAACATCAGAAAGCAATTATCTAAGTTACAAAAATGTTTAAGCGAGTTTCATCAAATCTGTTTTGATTCTTGTTTTGATTCTTCGACATCAATGCAGACTTGCTTTTTGGCCTCTGATATAACCCTCATGCTTTCTCATGTGTATACACTCTGCTTGCTGCCTCTGGCACCTGTTTCACACATCTCTCTATTGATTGGGTGTGACAGGACCACTGTGGTACTTGCATTGTTTCATAAGTGAACTTGTTTATTTCCATTGAAGTCAGTTTGCATGTCAAAGGTGGCTTATATACACCTCCAGATCAGTCAATCGGCTGTAGCAGAATGGTTGCTCTCCCATTGATTAAAAGTGTTTTCTTGCACGTACAGAAAAATATCCCGCGCATCATCGTCTGCACCACTCAAGTCAATTATCTTTTGCACACCAGCTCTCCTCTTTTGAATGTCATCTGCACACAAGAGTGTGTGAATTATCATTTCACTGAAAGTATACCATGCTGAGTGCTGAATGGTTGGCAAAACAGCATCTACAACAGCCTCCTTTTGCAGTCTGACTTGTTGCAGCTGGAATAACACATGATGCGGGCCTTCAATCCAGGAATGTTTTATTTGATTTTGAACCAGCAAGAGTAGTACACACCAAAGATATATATCAGTACCATTCTTAAGCTTTGAAGAGTTTTGCCTTTAAAGCCATGTTTTGAAACCCATGTTCAAAGCCTATTTGTATTTGTTAACCAGCATGAATAGCTTACAGGACCAATTCCAGAAGAGCCAGATCTGTGGGAAGTTCTCCTGTCCTTACTGCCTGTGTGAATCTGTATAATACTCTTGATCAATAGAGAGATTCTTTACAACCCTGACAATCAGTGAAATGAGAGGCTCACCAATTGAATTTGGTGAATGAAGGATCAGTGTCAAGTTCTGTTGCAGGGACAAGCATATTGCCAATTTTACCTGGCCATTTGTTTTTAGACAAGGTTTTCTGTCCAATTTTGTGATTAACTATCATAGGGGCAACTCATTCATGTGAAGTGCACACACCAACCAAATCAACTTCCGGTCAAGCCTGACCTTTACCCAGTGCATGACACCCCCTTCACAGCCAGTATTAACATTTGCAGAATTTCTTCCAATGGCCTTCAAACTTTTGTCAATACTTTTCTTCATGAAATACACCAAATTATCTGCAATCACATGCGGTTTTCCTGTTTTTGAGCCTTTCTCTGCAGTGAAAGGATAAAGATATATTCTACCTGGCTCATGCACACAAAATAATGTTCTTTGATGGTGCTGGGGAATTGCTGGTTTGAATTTTTGCTTTCAGCGTAACATTAGTTGCATCTATACAGCCATTCAAGAAGATGCTTTTTATTTTATCCTTCTTACAGCTCATCAAATTCTTGATCTAGGGCCTTCATACTTTTTCCTGGGCTCTCTTGACTTTATTATGGTCAACTACAAGTCTCGTGTCTTCTTTGGTGGTCAAACCAGCATCTTTGAAGGCAGCTGTGGTCATGGTGGCAGTGGCATGTAGACCAACACCATATCTTATGCTCTGCATAGTGACATTTGTTATTTCTAATCTGTTGTAGTCTTTTCTTTTGAAGTACGGGGCATGTGTATTTGGTCTAAGGCCTGTTCATAATTTCCATCACATTCCTCTTCATCTTCAGTTGTCTGTCCTTCATTTTCCTCATAAGAGATAATTACTTCATTTGTCAGTATCGAAATGTCTGGAATACTTCTCTACTTATATTTAGCAAGCCTTTGTCTCTCATTGTCTTGCTGCGTTTGCCTTTTGGTTAATTGTTTCTGCTTGGGCACATCTGGCAAACCAATCTGATGTGACCCAAAAGAACCAATCTTGTCTCTCTGACCTGACGAAAACAAATTCCTTCAGTGATTTCTTCATCACAGGGCAGGTCAATGTGAGCTTTTTGTAGCCAGCAGGCCAGCCAAATTTGGCACACAGAACAATTTTCATTTGCAGTTGAGAATGTCAAACAATTTGTCAAGTTTCACAGTAAAAATCTCTTTGACATTTAATTTTCCTCTACCAAGAGATCCAATTCTCTTGGATCTTGTTCAAGATTGTCACTCATGAATTTACAACGGGTCAGAAAAGAGCTGTTTGCTCAGTCCCACTTTTCAAGCACTTTTGGATATATCTTTCTTGCAAGACTGACAGTTGGGTAGTTTCAAGCATCACTACTTTGTTCTCTTAACAGTAGGCCATATCTGAGAATGTCTCGCAGTATTGGGAGTTTAGATGGCAACAAATCTTTGCCAGTCCCAATTAGGTTGCTCATATGAGTGAATTTTCCCAGTCTTGTTCTTTTTTTATAAGCCATTACACACAGGAAACGAGGCTAGCAATATTAATAGTAAAAAAAAATAACATTAAAAAAAAGAAAGACAGCTGAATCTGTGAAATGAAAGAAAAATGTTAAAAAGTTATGATATTTATATAGTTATTTACCAAGCACATCTAATTTATATTAAAGTAACCAAAATATCTTTATAATCCCCAAGGCATGTCACAACTTTTGAGCACCCATGTTTGGAAATTGAAAATTGAAAAATTTGACACACCCTAAAGAGAATCAAATGTGAAAGTGAAACTATAGATTAATCAGTAAGTCTACATATGTAACATGAGACCATAATATATAAAAACCAAAAAGCACTTGGGAGTACTATGATTCCAATCTAAATTGTTGTTCTTGCATTTTATTTTAAGTAGTTTGAAATAGTACATAGGCTATTTAGTAGCATTTTACTGCTTTCACAACCTACCACTCTCGCCTGGATGCTTTGCGTAAACCTCTTATTTTTCATTCCCGGCTGAAATATAGCTATTCGCTTTTCTTTTTTTCCTTTCACTACCTTTTCTGGATTGGTGATGGCTAAGTGCTAAACTGCTTCTTTGCCTTTAAGTAAGTCTATGTTATACAACAACCAACCCAAATAATTCATATTGGGTTAAATAGCAAAGTAGAAATTTTAAAACAATAATAGCTATGGTCTGAGCCTCCAATGATAATTCTGATTTATTGAATCCAGAAAGCAGTTTTCTGGGAGGTTACTTGAAGAAAACTACCTATTTATATTTTAGAGAAATACTTGATTTTCTGTAATCTTGAAACATATACATTGGTATTGCAATGATTGTAACCTTTCTTCTTAAAGCGAATTGAGTTAATATCTGAAAAAGAAACAATGATTCCTGTGACTATGATGGACATCTATCAAGAATTTAATGACCAGATTGCGGAGAAATATAAGATTATGAAATTCAAATCCAAGGTTTGTTAAACATTCTGTCACTTTCCAATCATATGCTCCTAAGCGTGGAAATCTTTTTTAAATTGACAATATCCGGGTCACATCTCATTCCCTCTAATTTGGTGCTCCTTTTCTTTCGAAATAAAAGAACATAATATAAGAAAGAAAATGAAACCCAGTCATACCTGAGAAACTGAATATCCTATAGTTTCTGATGTACATATATTGCTCTAGTTCTTTTTTTACATATTTTTTTAGTGAATATGTCTTCATTGATAGTTCAAAGATGCTTAAGTACTAGGAATCTAGTTTCATTTCTTGTTGAATCATTCTTTATTATATTAGAACTATATGAAATATAGGATTAAACAAAAACTACTAGGCATATTGCATACTGTTGCTTTAAAAGTATACCTAAGTAGAACATAAATTGATGATTTCTATACTGTTAGGTATGAGAATAAAGAACTACAGGAAAAATCACCATTGTGTCTTTTAGTAGAAAACAGTGAAATTTTAGATATAATAGACAAATTTAGAAGTTATGTTTTCAACTTCATAAATCACAATTTAAGGATTTGGAAATAAATGAGTGATCTTTTTCTCCCATTCCCAGTTTCTACCTCTGTTTTGCTCTTTAAATCCTATTTTAAATTTGGTCTATTATAGGTAGTCCTCGCTTAATGTTCATAATTGGGATGAGAATTTCCACTGCTAAGCAAAGTCATTAAGTGAAATATCATATAACCATACCGCTTAGTGAGGGCAGTTATGGTAGTCCTAGTTGCGGGCATTAGGCAAGGACCACGGCTCGTTAGATGAGAACCTCATGGTTCTCTTGCCCTGCCATGCTTGCCTCTGCTTCAGTTCCTCTCATCTTTGGCCACCTTTCACTCCATTGCCATAGCCTAATCCCTGCCATCCCCTCATTGCCCTCAGTTGACCTTCACTATTTTCTTTCTCTTGCTGCTGACAAAACATATCCAGCTGAGATAACTGCTGGCCCTTTGTGATGCTGCATGATGCTTCTTGACATTGTCACAAGCCTTCCTGAGAAGATAGGCAGGTGGTGGTAGTTAAAGTGCATGTATATATCAGTTAAATAATAATGTAATCTTCAGGTTATGTTTAAAGAGAGAGATCTGTATTATCATAAAATGGATTTCACAGTACAAAATTTAAAACTAAAAACAGAGTAAATGTTTTAGACAAAAGAATTATGCCATTCAGAATATATCAGTGCCTGATATAAATATGATATATGATGTATATCTTTTTATTTTTTAATAAATATATTTTTCATAGAAAGTGGAAAAGTATTATGCGTTTGAGATACCAGATGTTCCTGCAAAATCTGACTATTTAGAAGTTAGATATTCGGTAAGTAAACTGTAGTATAAAATGGTTGAAACATCAAGTCTATTAGTACATGTGTGTGTGTGCATCTAACTTTTTAAAAATACAGTAACTTTATGATTGAAATATTCCATGGTATGTATTAAAATCTAACAGGTTAATATTTAAAGTTATAAAAAGATGCAAATATTGCTCAGTTCATATGTTTGCGGACTAATTATTATAACTTCAAAAGTGCTACTTGCAAGGAGCAGAATTTGTCAGAAGATTAATCTGAGGAACCAAAAAATTATTTGGATGTGATAAGACATTTAATATTATCACTTGCACAGAAGCATGTACCTCCATCTAGTGTATGTTTCTGAATTATTATAAGAATCTTTGTTGGTATAGCGTAAACACCCTTTTTTCCTATCTTGGCAAAAATTACTATAACCTTTTGTGAATTAGTAACATTAACTGAAGGGGATTCATGCCAAATATGAAATAATGGCTTATGTATCATAGAAAATTATTTATTTGTGTTCCCTGTAATTATAAAAATTAAAAAATTAACACAAATACTATTGCAGTATATCATTGGAAATTGTTAAGATTTGGATATGGGATATTCATGTATTTGAAGTAGCTCTTATTACTTTAATCCGTTCATTGCATTACATTACAGTTTCTTTAACTATATATCAGAATTCATTGGATTCAGAAACATAGTAGCCATACTAGTCACTCTGCTGACAATCCTCAAAATTCATCAATATATTTTTTATCTTCATACAATACCTGAATATTTTTAAAGCACAACATAAATTGATTACAAGTTATGGAAGCTGCATAAAATGCACATTATTGCTCCTAGGAAATTTTAATTTTTAATGCTTTACATTTCTTATGAGTATTTCACTACAGGTTTCTGGTTTAAAGGCATTTTTTTTTCTTAGTATAATGAGTTATTATTTGCCTCTTTTGCACAAACAATGTAGAAAATGGTCAGTTATACAAATTGGCAAAGTTTTGTTTCAATTTAATAAATTTAATTTTGTTTTAATTAAAATAGTTTAATATTTCAATTTTCAGGCTGAGTATTGTCGACTACCACAAGATCTGAAAGGAGAGACATTTTCTCATGTATTTGGAACAAACACCTCAAGTCTAGAGCTCCTGTTAATTAGCAGGAAGATTAAAGGACCAAGTTGGCTGGAAATAAAAAATCCACGTATGAACCTTTTATGTATTATGTCTACACAAATGAAAATCTGCTTAGTTTATGATTGCTCTGTACATTTTTGGGGTCAAATAAACTGTCCATCTAGCAGCAGTCAGAGATTTTGCATGGCTCATTTTTTAATGACATTGTTTTATGACATACTATTTTATAAATATAAATTTATTTTATTTAAGGATACCTGTTATATAATTTAGATGCATATAATGGATTAATCTAAATATATGGCTTATATTTGAAAAGTTCAGGCTCCAGTTCTGCTAACATATTATTTAATTGCAAAAGAGCTCTGGTGGCACAGTGTGGCTAGAACAGTATTGCAGGTTGACTCTGTCCACAGCAAGGAGTTCAATCCTGATCGGGTCAAGATTGACTCAGCCTTCCATCCTTCTGAGGTCAGTAAAATGAGGACCCAGATTGTCGGGGGCAATGAACTGACTGTAAGCCACTTAAGAGAGGGTTGTAAAACACTATGAAGTAGTATATACGTCTAAGTGCTATTGCTATTACTATTACTGCAAACTTTTATTTTGCAAAATAATTGCATTAATCATATTTAGATATTAGTATGCATTTGTTTATGTCTAAAGAAGGCTTCTGTGTTACTTCAGAATTGTTGAATCAGCCTATCAGTTGGTGTAAAGTAGAATTAATGGCACTAAAACCTGATTTAATTAATGTGCTGAAGGATCTTCCTCCACCACCTCTTGTGATCATGTCCCTTGCTATGAAAACAATTCAGAACACGAAGACCCATCACAATGAGGTAAACTATGAATATTGTGGGTTGAGAAAAAACAAAATGTTGTGATGATTTGACAAAATGTTCCATAGCTGTACAAGTTTGTTTTTTATATTCTTCGGGTTTGAAGTACATTTTTGATATAGTTCTCATTCTTTTTTGAACACAAGACCCTGCAGCGTTTGTTCTTAACTGTCTTCTTAATGATCAGTAACTTTTTGAAAGTTTTGAATATCTATTTGGAGAAAACTTATACAGTCTACTTATAGAACAACATACTAATGTAGAAAATGAGAAAACAAATAAGCAAAATAGAAAAGGAACATAGAATATGAAGTTGAAAGCATTATTTTCTAAAAAGAATACAGATTTTGTTGCATACTGATACCATGTTTCCCGAAAGTAAGATCTGGTCTTAAAAATTTTTGCCTCCAAAAGAGGCATTAGGTCTTGTTTTTGGGGATGTCTTTTCCACTGTCTCACCTTGTGGTTGTGTCTGCGGCTGCTTGCCGCCGCTCGTGCATGGTGCCCACCATCAGTTTTGCCATCAGTGCCCTTCAGGAAAGGCCTATGCAGCCGAGAAATGAGCTTGGATTGATGCGCATGATGCGCGTTTCATCCTCAGAGGCATTTCAGTATCAATCTGGAGCTCATTTCTCATCTGCACAGGCTTTCCCTGAAGGTCTCTGATGGCAAAAAGGATGCCGGGGTGCCGTACATGGGAGGCCTGGCTGCAACTGTCCTAAAGTAAGCAGGTGCAGGGCATATTGGGCAGCTCTACCCCCCCATCTTCACCCTAGCTTGATTTTTACCTATACACCTTGCCCTACTTTGTGCAACCAAGTGCAATGGAGGGGGTGGGGTCTTAACTAGGGCTTATTTTGGAGTTAGGGCTTATATTGGGTGCATGTATAAAAATCAAGGTAGGGCTTATTTTTGGGATAGGTCTTGTTTTCAGAGAAACATGGTTACAACTAATTTCTAATTGTCAGCATGGAGACAACCTTTCCATTTAGAATAGAATATTCTTTGTTGGCCAAGTATGATTGGACACATAAGGAATTTGTCTCTAATGCATAAGCTGTCAGTATACATACAAACAACAAAGTAATAAAATCATAAGATACCACTAGTAGAAGGTAATAGGGAAGATGAGAAGGATAATAATAATACAGGTCTACTACATGAGTAATATCTTTAGACATAAGAGAGTGCTGTGAGAATTAGGTGTTCAGCACAGCGATGGCGTGAGGGGAAAAACCTCTGTCTGGTTGTTTTGGCATGCAATGTTCTATAGCGGTGTCCTGAGGGAAGGAGTTGAAATAGTTTATGTCCAAGTGTCTGTCGATATTTTTTCAGCTTTCTTGCTTGTGCAATATACAGATCCTCAGTGAAATGCAGACTGGTTGCAATTGTTTTTTCCACAATCCTAACTGTTAATTGAAGTCTGCAGCAGTCCTGTTTGGTTGTTGTACTTATGCTTGAATTGTCAAAATTTGCTCAATATCATTACTAAGAAACTTTTTAAAAAGTTTGTTTTTTTTCTTTTATTTCCTTTGCTCTAGAAGTTTAACTTTTTAATACAATTATTATTTTCTATCTCTACAAAAATGTGTAATTGAAATGAGTTGGTAAGAAAGTATGTTCTCATTTTAATTGTTGCTATTTGAAGTAAGGGTTTTGTAATTGCCCAAAATGTGAAAAATAAGAAAGTAATGAGCTAATTTTTAATCAGTATGAGTTGCATAGAGAAATTGTGTTTACATAGTATGTAAAGAAAAGCGTTTCTTGACAGATTGTTCCAAATAAAACCAACATGTAGTCAACTCTGAATAATGATGCATGGCTAGATTTATTGAATAAACTACTAAATCTATGCTTATTTTTAACAGATGTTAACAGATGAATGGGAATATGACTTCATTAATGTCTTTCTCATTCTTTTACTGTTTTTCTTTGAGTAGATTATGGCTGCTACAGCTTTAGTGCATCACAAATTTTGTCTGGACAAAGCACCACCTGAGCCTCCCTTTCAGACCCACTTTTGTGGTATGTATAATTAGAAACTTACTGTATTAATTTGCTCTTAATTGTTCCTCTGCTTTCAAAATAAAAGTTTTAGTATGCTTTTGAACAACTATTACTCACCTGTAGGCTTGGTCTTATTTTGGGCAGCCTTGCTGCCATTCTAGTTTAATGTGGACTATTCTCACAAGCATAAGAATTATTTGAAAACTGCCAAAAAAAAAGTTTTACTGAGTTTGAACACCAGTGTTTACATTTCACGATGGTCACTATTGAATGAAAACCCTCTCCATATTTGATATGGCCTTCTCTCAAAATAGGTATAGCATTAGGGATGAGAAACAACTTTAATGAATGTGGGCAACACAATATCAGTATTTACAAATTTGTCAAAGATGATGTCTATATTGACATCTAAATAAGAGTTGAATGTAAACAATTGTGGTTAATGACTTGAGACAAAAATTTAGGATTATACATCTTAAAAGAGATCAGTGCATATTTGGGTATCAAGAAAAGAGCAGCAACATTGCTTTAAATAGCGAGCAATTATTTGCCACAAGGTGTATAATAATTCTTTGTAACTGTAAAAACACTGTTTCACAAAATATGGTTAAAGCAATGTTAATAAAACAGACAAAAATCTGTATGGAGATCCATGATATCTTAAATAGCATCCCCCCCCCTTCATAATTAGTCTTTTTTCTTCTTTTCCTGGCCATAGAATACAGGAACTGAGAAGGACTTTTTCAAAGAGTATTTGAAATTAGGACCAGAAATTAAAGCATAATGCCTAATCCGACTTTATTAGGTGGAAATGGTATATGAGAAACAAAGCTAATCTGATATTTATTATGATATAAGGATGAGAATAGAGGATGTAGGTAACATTATAAGAAATTTTAAGATTATTAAAATAAAATTTATATTATGCTTTGTGAATGCATGAATTTCATCCTGTTGGAAAAAGCAGCTAGGAATGGTTTATTTCCTGTATTCATGTCTTGTAAATAAAAAATAAGGAGATTTTGAAGACTGCAGTAATTGAGGCAGAATATGTAGCTGAAGTCTTGTAAAGAAGTTAATTCTAGAAAACAAAGATTGACTGAATTATAATTGTGTGGGGTAAATAATGTCAAAGGGCATAGAAAACTTGGGGAGAAATTGCATTTGAGTAAATACGCTTAAAATGTTTGTGAGATATCCAGTTAGACATTTCAGTTAACAGATAATCTGAATCTGGAAAATCAGTGAGATCTGACATAGAAGTATATAGTTTGGAATCATCAGTTTGTGGATGTAAATGAATACTGGTATTCAGTAGTATTGGGCATATATATGCTTGTGCACGTCTCCTCACAGACATGCAGAAAATAAGGGACAAGAGTGATCAGAAAGGAATAAATGTGGAATTTCACACAACTTTCCTCAAAGCATTGTAGAATATGAGTTAAAATTTGCTTCGAAAGGATGAATTTTGTTTTATGTTTTTTAATATATTTTGCAGTTGTTTCTAAACCAAATGATTGCATTTTCCCGTATGATTTCAAGGAAATTGTTAAACAAAAGGTAAGCGTGTTTTTTTAACTCATTGCTTTGTATTCTGTAATGTTCCCCTTTGGAAAAAAATTAAAATCTTACGGTGACAAAAATTCTTTTCACTAGATAAATGGCTGGCAACCTTTTGCGCACCAGGGACGGTTCCGTGGAAAGAGGTTGTTCGCAGATCGGAGGGGGCATGGTTTTGTGTGCTGCCTGCATACTGTGGGTGGGGCTTCACTTGTTTGCGCGGCCCAGTTTTTGGCATGCCATGGACTGGCAATGGTCCATGGACTAAGGGGTTGGGGACCCCTGCAGTAGATAGTGATGAAAATGTTGATTCTGACTTTTTTCCTAAATAAATATTTTATTATTAACAGTATTAGAAACTCACTTTCTCACTTCAAGAATCAGATCCAAGGCCCTGATAATAATTAAGTTTGCCCTAGGATATTCCAGTTTTCGTGTAATCCCAGATAATGAATCTGGAACATAATTTGTGAAAAATTTGTTTCCCTGTAAAGTTGAAATGTATTCAGGTTGGTGTCAACATGTAGTGATTACATTACCTGTTGCAATCTATCCCACACATGGCCCTTCAGGTCTCCACAGGGTATTCTTCACCATTATAACTGAATTGTCCTTTCCTCGTTATTTCCATCTTTCCCAGTATTATGGATCACGAGAGCAAGGGACAGTATACAGAATGGTCTCAATCCTTTGCTGACCTGGAGCCAGTCTGTATTATTATGTTTCATAAGCACTTTCATGCATACTTTCATATGTATTTTTTGCCTTATGGAAAGGTTGTATATGAGGATGAGATATTCACATTAACAATCTAATTCTCCTCCAACCCCCTGCCCAAGCAGGATACCCTGCCTGTACTATTTCTGACAATGGCAGTCCAATCTCTTCTTGAAAGCCTCCAGTGATGAAGCTCCTACAACTTCTGAAGGCAAGCTGTTCCATTGGTTGATTGTTC
>BHFT01014887.1:0-19822 GCA_004320025.1 Laticauda laticaudata | reverse complement strand
GGGGGGGGGTGTTGCTGAAGAAAAAAGAAGCCACGCCTACCCAGTCACATGGCCACTCCCACCCATGCCACCACCACCCACCGAGCCATGGCCACAGAACCATAGTAAAACTATTTGTATCCCACCCAGATTAGATCCATAATTTATATATTTATGTATTTATTAAATATATATGCTTCTCATCTTGCCCTGAGACTATTCTGGGCAGCTTATAACAATAAAGCAGAAAAAAAAATGACAAAACTTATAAACATTAACAATAGCAAAGGAGTAAAACAAAAATAAAAAATGGGAGTCAGCGCGGGGAGGAATGGCTGAGGGCAGGGCTGTGGAGATGCAGCTCTCGGGGTGGTGGTGGGGACCATAGATAAAGTGGGCAGAGCCAGCGGGCGAGCTGCTGAGGCCTTTGGTGACTCTGCCAGTGCTGCCTTAGGTAGCATCTTAAGCATCCATTATCAAAAATGTGGTGCTCTGTGGTAATTCTCGGCCTGTTTGTGGTCCTCACAAGTGCCCGTAATGTTCCATACTTCCCTCCTCTCTCTCCTGACTTAGTGAACTATATCAATAAAATCAATACCACATGGAAGGCTGGACACAACTTTGCCAATGCTGACATGAGTTATGTGAAGAAGTTGTGTGGCACCTTCTTGCATGGCCCCAAACTGCCCGAGAGGTTTGAATTTGCTCGTGATTTGGTCTTGCCACAAAACTTTGACTCAAGGCAACAATGGTCAAATTGCCCAACCATTAGGGAAATCAGAGACCAAGGCTCTTGTGGTTCCTGCTGGGCTTTTGGTGTAGTTGAAGCCATGTCAGATCGGGTTTGTGTCCATACTAATGGCAAAGTGAATGTGGAAATTTCTGCTGAAGATCTGCTCTCTTGCTGCGGGTTTGAATGTGGGATGGGCTGTAATGGAGGTTATTCTACAGGAGCATGGAAATACTGGACTGAAAAAGGCTTGGTGTCTGGTGGGCTTTACGACTCACATGTTGGCTGTAGACCATATTCTATTCCACCCTGTGAGCATCACGTCAACGAGACTTGACCCCCATGCACTGGAGAAGGTGGTGACACCCCTGAATGCATCAAAACATGTGAAGCTGGTTATTCTCCTTCATACAAGAAAGACAAACATTATGGAGTGACTTCTTATAGTGTCCCTGGCAATGAGAAAGAAATAATGGCTGAGATTTACAAAAATGGACCAGTGGAGGGAGCCTTTACCTTCTTTACATTCTGACTTCCTCATGTACAAATCAGGTGTCTATCAGCATGTCTCTGGTGAATCTGTTGGTGGCCATGCAATCCGAATTCTTGGCTGGGGTGTTGACAATGGCATACCGTACTGGTTGATAGCTAATTTCTGGAATACAGATTGGGATGAAAATGGCTATTTCCGAATCCTCTGTGGGCAAGATCACTGTGGAATTGAGTCTAGGTTGTAGCTGGAATCCCTCGCACAAGCCAGTATTGGAAGCAGCTGTGATAATCCTGCCAGCTGAATGGCACATAATCATATACTTATGAAGATAGACATGGTGGCAATCCTTTTTTAGGATGTCAGGATTTTAGCTTTCAGGATTTTTTAAAAAGCCTTTAACATTTTTTAAAAAGAATACAATACAGATGTCACTCGCAGGCTGTCTTTTTGTCTGAAGCATGAGGCTTTCTAATTTTTATTCAACAATTTTTCATGACTGGCAAGACAGAATGGCAAGCACGTTGAGATGAAACTGGCTGTATTAAATGAAATACCTCTAAAGGAATCAAAGTACATTTCACTAACAGAAGAGCATGATTAGAAACAACCTTAACCCCTGCTTAAGATGTTGAGGATACTGTTTGCAGTGGTATTTAATTTTACCTTCTGCATATTGATGCACCACCCATCAGATAAGAGTGTAGGATTATGGAATCTCAGGGTTGAATTGTTTTGAGTTTAATCCTCAGTAAACATTGTGCAAAGTGGTAAAGAGGATTCTCTCCCCCCCCCTTTCTTTTTCATACAAACACTCACTTTCAGGAAAAAGTAAATAGAAAGGCTAAAATATTTACTGCTTATTTACTGTATGAAATTAAAAAAGGAAAAAAAATGGAAGTTAACTAGACTTATATACTGCTTCACAGTGCTTTTACAGCCCTCTCTAAGCCGTTTACAGAGTCAGCATATTGGCCCAACGATTTGGGTCCTCATTTTATTGACCTCAGAAGGATGGAAGGCTCAATCAACCCCGAGCTGGTCAGAATTGAACTGCTGGCAATCAGCAGAATTAGCTTGCAGTACTGCATTCTAACCACTGCACCATCATGGCTCTTATACAATAATATGAAATTAAAGAAGATGGGTGGAACGGGGACACGAAACACAGGTGGGAGGTGTGGTCAGCTAATTAGTCCAATAGGACTAATTTGTCCAATAATTAGTCCACACCTCCAGTGTGGAACTCTCCCATTTGGTTCCCAGGCCAGTTGGCAGAGCTAGATCTTCAGGCCTTTCGGAAGGATAGGAGGGTGGAGGCAAACGCCACTCTTGGGGGCAGGATGTTCCAGAGGGCTGGTGCTACAGCAGATAAGGTTCTTCTGGATCCCATCAATCAGAGTTCCTTGACTCATGGACCAATAGTAAATTAGGATTTTCTGAAAATGTTGGACATTTAAAAGTAAAAACAAGCTTGCTTCACAACTAACTGATCTCACTTAGAATCTGCCATATGGCTATTATTAGAAGCACTGAGGAGAAGGATCTCATTTAACATCGACCTATTGAAATCAGGTCACAATTAATTTAAGGGGCCATTTATTTCAAAAGATATATTTTAAGCAGGATATAAACACAATGTCTCAAACGTGCTTCAGTGGTTCAAATTGTTGAATTTGGCATAGAAATAATGGTATAATGTTATACACTGTAAATATAATATTAATAGTGATTACTTTTTAAATAAAGCTAAGTTTCGACTCTTTTTTTATTCCCTAGATCAATTTGTTAAAGCGCTGCAAGATTACCAAGTGGTTAGCCCAGAAAGAGTTGATGGCGACGGACATTTTCTCTCCTACCATTTACATCTCCATGCTTCAAACTTCAGAGGGAAAAGAGACTCCAGGAGAAGAGACAGTAAAGCATATTATAAAATTAGGCACAAAAACAAGGATCTCTTCTTCGACTTAATACCTCATCAAGAATTACTGTCCAATAATTATGTTCTGGAGAAGCGCTATGGCAACTATCTTGGTGCTAAGATCTCTCCAAGCGCAGATACATCGTGTCATCTTCTTGGGACAGTCATGGATTCTGGTTCCAGGAGTGGAACAGCAGCGATCAGTACTTGCAATGGACTAGTAAGTGACTGAATTATTCGGAAATCTTTATCACTCTTTGTAACTGTAAAAGGATAATAATCTGAAACCAGCCCAACTTTAGGAACTATTGCATAAAAAAAGAAACTGATTTTAAAAGTGATCCAAATAGCATTATAGGAAGAGTTACCTGGTGCCTACAACTGGGGGTTTGTGGGAAATTTTCATCTTGAGGCCAGCTTTAAACTCATCCTATGTTAAGCCATAAAAATTGTGCAGGAATCTGATCAATTATGTATACTTGATGGCTATTATTCTAGGATTGTTATGCTTTGTGGGCTGGTAGTCATCTTTAGAATTTAGAATTCAGAGAACATCACTACTTTCATAAAAGCACTAAGGGAGATGAGTGATTTAGAAATAGGAAGTTAACATAAAATAATAAAATAAATAATTGTTATGGAAGGGTTTCTCAATCGCTATTAAAGAAACTATGAGGATTGAGATTGTGAATATATCACATCCATCCATCCATCAGTCAATAGTCAGCATCTTTAGCAGTGGATACTAGCCTAAACAAAAATGGCAAGTGTGGCCATATGACACTAAAACTGCACCTCTATTTCTGGGTATGTGGAATGTGTGCAATAGATGTTAAAAATGGCTGATCTTGGATCCTATCGTTGCACCTACCATTGAACCCATTGCTACAGATGCATCTGGATATCACCACATCTGTTTCTTCAGAAGGCAAATTGGAGATGTGGAAAGGAAAACAAAAAACCAATACAACCATAATTTGTCCACAACTTAATTGTAAGGACAACCATTCCTTACATCCTCAGCTATCAAGGTCAGCCTTTGGTGGACCTTGCAGCTGACTGCACTAACATGAGGGGACCTTAGGTGACAAAGTCAACTAATACCACTCTATGAAGTCTTAGTAAGACCTAGAGTACTGCATCCAGTTTTGGTCACCACACTATAACAAAGATGTTGAAACTCTAGAAAGTGTGCAGAGAAGAGCAATCAGGTTGGTTAGGGGACTGGAGACTAAAACATACGATGAATGGTTGCCGGAACTGGGCATGGTTGATCTAGTGAAGAGAAGGACCAAGGGAGTCATGATAGCAGTATTCCAATATCTGAGGGGCTGTCACAGAGAGGAGAGGGTCAAGCTATTTTCTAAAGCACCTGAAGGCCAGACAAGGAACAATGGATGGAAACTGAAGAAGGAGAGATTCAACCTGGAAATAAGGAGAAACTTTCTGACAGTGAGAACAATCAACCAATGGGACAAAAGTTGCCCTTGGAAGTTGTGGGAGCAGTATCACTTGAGACTTTCAAGAAGAGATTGGACTGCCATTTGTCAGAAATGGTGTAAGGTCTCCTGCTTGGGTGGAGGTTGGACTAGATGACCTACAAGGTCCCTTCCAACTCTGTTAATCTTATCTAATCTAATCTAAAAGTCTAAAATAGATTATTAACTACATTAAGATTCATGTGAAACATACATGCAGGTGTTCCTTGGCTTACAACAATTTTTTTACTGACCATTTGAAGTTTACAACAGCACTGAAAAAAAGTCACGTAAGACCATTTTTCACACTTATGACCATTGCAGCATCCCCATGGTAATGGGAACAAAATTCAGATTTATTTTATTTATTTATTTTAGAAAATTTATATTGCTGCCTGCTTCTTATACGATATAAAAACCATATAAAAGAAATAAAAAGAACAAAAAGAAAAATAGTAAAATAATAAATTAGTAAAATAATCCCCCACCCTGGCAACAACACATATTCATACAAATCATTTAATGGGTTCCATCCCACTGACAGAACCATGTGTCAGCACTTTCCGGAAGAGTGTGGGCCAGTCTAATCTCTGGGGGAATGATGTTCCAAAGAGAGGGAGCCACCATGGAGAAGGCCCTTCTTCTGGATCCTGCCAGATATATGTTCCTTAGGGATGGGACCTGCTGTCAGGATTCCGGCAGTTACCCCAATTAAATCATAAATCTTGAGCCAACTTCCAAAACTTCAAAAGGATTTATTGGGAGTTAACATATCTGGCACTGCTTGGGTGTAGCCAACTCTGAGAGACATGATTCATAGTCACCCTTGTCCCTAGTGTTTTCCCGCCCCCTGAGTGTATCATAATTCATATTCTCCAGTGGAACACATCCATAGCGAAGAGTCATCAGTCATGTTCTCCAGTTAGATCTTTGCACGGCAGAAACTTCAATCACCTAGTTACTATCTCTGAAAAACTATGTATGGAATGCACTTTTGATTTCCAAGCTGTCGCACTGCTCTTTCAAACCCCTTTCCCTCCTCCCTTTCTGTTGGCAACTCGAAAAAGACCATTGAAATATTTTATGAGTTGACACCCGCAACATTCCTTGCCTCCAAGGATGCTTGGCAATGGTCTCATATTTGTGACGGTTGCTGAGTTCCCAGGTCACCTGATCACATTTTGTGATCATCTGACAAGCAATGTCAATGGGGAAGGCAGATTCACTCAACAACCCATGTTACTGGGTGATTTGTTTAAGTGCAGTGATTTGTTTAACAATTGTGGCAAGACAGGTTGTAAAGCGGGGCAAAACTCACTTACTATCTCACTTATCAGCTGAAATTTTGGGCTCAATTGTCATGTCCCTGGTGGAGACAGACTCTGAGGAAGAGGAGGAACAGCCAACAAGGAGTGGGAGTATGGC
The DNA here is from genome assembly GCA_004320025.1 of Laticauda laticaudata. NCBI lineage: Eukaryota > Metazoa > Chordata > Lepidosauria > Squamata > Elapidae > Laticauda > Laticauda laticaudata. The sequence goes on along the minus strand of BHFT01014887.1, from coordinate 13,799 downwards.
CAACAGAGCCACACTCTCACTCCCTATCAGCTGTTCAGCCTCCCCCTCCAAATCAGATTCCGACAGGGGCATGACATTCTGCTACAGAGCTGCTGATCCCTATTTTTGCAGCTTCTTAAGATGTTAGCCCTTCAAAGTAAGCAAATTTAGGAAACGGTTTATGAAGAGTTTTGAAATGCATTGGTGTTTGGGGTTTCATAACAGAACATTGAAAGCCTGTCTAAGCTACTCTCAACTTCAACAGATACCCAACACAATCAAGGTGGAAGTGCACTGAGTTTCTTTCCCACACCTTCTACTTTCCCAGGACTCAATTCTCTTTTCTATAACCGCTGGGCATTCCCCTCCTCCTTCTGTGAGCCAAACCCAAATTCTGTCACTGGGACCTATTCCAGCCTTAATTACTGAAAATCCATGATTTCTGTTCTTTTAAGACAGGAAATATGAAAATCATATAAGACCAACAGGCTTAACTTCAACTTCCCAAGAAAAAACAACAGAAGAACCATGCTTTGCTCATTCATCAGACTTAGTCATATGTTCTCCTTCATCATCTGATGATGTCCTGATGGCCAAAATAAGGATGCAGATTGTTGAGGGCAACAGACTCCCATTGTAAATGGCTCAGAGAGTTCTGTAAAACACCATGGGGTGGTATGTAAATCTAAGTGCTATTGCTATTGTTATTGCCATCATCTTAAGTCATTGTGGTTCTCAAGGAAACTTGTGATGCTTTTGGCTCTACTATAAATTGCTGTCCCTCTCTGCCATCTCCAGATACTTGGGGATGTAGCAATTGTAATAAGCACTGTAGATATAGGCATTTGGAGGAAACCTTAACAATATCGTGTATGTCATGATGTCATTGTGAAATTACACACTTTGTGTCATTTGTGCAATCATGTCATGACACATGTGATGTCCTTTGTCTCCAGAGATGCTCAGGATTAAAAGTTTGCAATCCCAACCTACCAGGGGACTGTCAGATTTTGGAAAATCTGCTCTGTTTTAACCTTAAATGTCAAGGGTCCTTTTTTGGCCATGCATTTCTTTGACATCTAGATAATTTGGGTTTCTATCACTATGGTAACCTGATTTATACACTCTGAAAATTTGAGACACTGTCTTATGGGGCTGGAAAAGAAAGACAGAATTTCTCTTGAATTTTCAAAACAAGGTATTCGGGTTGGATCAAAGCCAGCCAGAATATCTGGAATGTGGAGAATGATTTGAGTTTTGGCCGAGTCCCTAGTCACAAAAAGAGACTGCGCTTAGTGAGTTGGCAAGCAGTTGCAGCCTGCCAAATTCCAGCCCCAAGTAAGTTCTTGGTCCTTAGCTCTTTCTTCTTTTCACAGATTAAACAAAGCCAGTGTAAAAATTTGAGAAAATTTCCCTCCTTTTGGCTTCTACCCTATTAGAGAGAAATGAAAAAGTTTTGCTTCCTGGCAGGTCTGTAAAATCTCCTGTGTTCAAAAGCATACTTGAAAACGGCCTGGTATGGATGGAAACATTGCCTGTCTTGTTTTAGCTCTGTACAGATAACCATCATAAAAGGTACCTGGAGAAAACCTTCAAATAGAAATATCAAAGAGTTTGGTGTCAAACGTTGCCAAGAAGAGGGGCAAGCATCAAAATGCAATGGCAAAGTCTGGGACACTCCAGATGTGCTGGACTAACATTCCCATAATTTTCAAAATAGTTGGAGAAAACTGACATAAGTTTTGTTCTACGCAAACTGCATACTGAATCATCAGGCACCTATTCCTGTCTCCTATTAGTAACAAGCCTCGAGGTTTTCAAGGGGGTTCTGAATAAAACTGTATTTTTTAAAATTTGCAGCCCAAATTTTAAGGGTACAATTGTTATTTTGGTGGCGGTGTAATTGTGGCTGTGGTTGTTGTGGTTGTGTGGCATTGTGGCAGTAACCAGGTGTTACTGGTTACTGGTTGCATGGCAAGCGTGCTTTTGCAGAGTAGTATCTTGACTTGGCAAGGTACTAGCCCTGTTATAGCTTGCACCCTTGGCTTGCACCCTTCCCAAGTTGGCCACAGGAAGGTGAGCTGCTTCATACGAGAGAAAGAAAGGTGACTGATTCTTCCTGCAGGGTCAGCCAAGGTTCCCTCCCTTCCTGAATCTGCCTTGCAAGTGGGCGCCAGAACAGGAAAGTTCAGAGCCATCAGGAATCTGCCTGCCTGCACAGAGCACCAGGGAAGGGCAGAGGCCGCTGGGCAGTCAGAGGAAGAACCAGGCCCAGCCCTTCTTCATCCTAGGACATGCAGGGAGGAACGGAGAAGGTAACAGCTTGGCTTACAAGAGAGAGAAAGTGGCCATGATCCTCATTGGTTGCAGCTGGGGAGAACAATATATAAGAGAGACGATTAAAGCGCAGTGTTGCCAGAAGCAAAGTGTGTGTTATTTTGGGCTGAAGTTATCTTGGTTGGCATCCTTCCAACAAACTGTGCCTTGTTATCTCCTTGAAGTTGGTAATTACTTATCCTGGTCCATTGTGGAAATTTCGTCATTGTAGTTTGTTTTGGGGTTTTTATTTCACCTGTATCTGCTCATTAAGTTCGGACTGTATTACTTTCTTTTGAAGATTATTTTTGAGTACGTTTTATCTCCAACTGAGAATTATTGAACAGTGGGGCCAAGTTGGAGGCATGAAAGGACATTTATTTACATTTTGGATTTTGTTATGTTTGTCGTATACTCTGGGTCATCACAATGGCTTCCCCCTTGACTTTGCTTGTCAGAAGGTTGCAAAAGGGGAATCACGTAACCCTGGGACACTGCAACGGTTATAAATATGAATCACATATTTGAATGTTGATCATGTGACCATGGGAGTGCTGCCACAGTCGTGTGAAAAATGTTCATAAATCACTTTTTTCAGTGCTGTTGCAACTTTGAACAGTCATTAAATGAACTGTTGTAAGTCAAGGACTACCTGTAGTGTATTTTAAAATGGCTTGCAAGGCTAATTTAAATCCAAATATAATGTAAAAAAAGTAGATTGTATATATGGATCCTTTTTTTTAAAAAAAAACACATATTAGACTTCCAATTTATTCTTTTAATATCTCTTGAATATCTGCCTAGCCCAGGTCTAATGGTGTTAATTCCAGATTATGAAATCTATTTGTAAGTCTTCAGTTGTTCAGAAAATAATCTCTCTACATGCTCATGGACACTCTTGCTATATCAATGAATTCCCCTCAGGTAGTCTAGTAGACAATAGGTTCTATGTATTTTTCAAGAATTCAGTTTGTTAATTAAAGAATTTGACATTTCAGTGATTCCCATGTTTCTGTTTCTGTTTTTCATGATAGTAAATGACATTTAAGAAATGTTTTCCCTCGCTTTCCTGTAGAGAAGATCGAAGTGGTTTATATGGTATAAAAATATTAATTAGCGTTGAAGGAATAATCAGTAAGAGGCTGTTTCCTAGGTAATCCTTGCTTTCTGAGCTAAATCTTTATAAGCATTTCCTACCACTTTTGCATACTCAGTAGCCTTTGAAAAGTTCTGTTGAGTGGGGAAGAGAAATCAACCTATGGGAAGAAATATCAATCTGATTCAGTTCCAAGCCAGGAAAAAGACACTGGAAACGTGGAGGCTGATAGGAAAGCTGGAAGTGGGCACATGGAGTGACCACATGGAGCTGAGTGTGGGGTTTGTTTCTACCTTCTCTTGGGCTTTGCATTTGAGCTTCCTGTTCCTGCGCAAGAACATGTCTTCTATTGGCTGTTGTCAGACTCCCATGAGGCCGTGTATGGGTCATATCTGGCTCTATAGACAAATCCTAGGAGTTTGTCTGAACTAAGTTTGGTTGAAATTTCTGAGGGTGATGCAATGAAGGTGCATTGGGCAATTCCTATTGTGGCTGAGGGCTAATCCTACCTTTGTTCAGGCCTTGCTACAGGGAATTTCAAAATTGAATTGATTTCTGCCTGCAGCATTTGCCTTACCTATGAATAGAGCTACCTAGATACTTGGCTTCTTTCAATAAACTCTTTATCACTTAAGTGCTGATATCTGCTGAGGGCTATTTAAAAAAAGTGGGAGCTGCTTTCTCCCTCTTAAAAAACATGTTTTTCCATTTCTCACCCAGGGAAATATAATATTCTGCCTTTTTAATATTTCTCAAAATATTTCCTTCTTCTAGGAGAGGGGTGGGTGCTTACTTTCTACAAATCCCACAGACCTTTAGCCTTAGACCTGCTTCTGAGATTTGAAGGCATGGGAATAACACCTTGCACTCAACCCGATTACTCCACAAACCTGGCTCAGATCAAAGCAAATCAACAATGCTGGCCCTTCCATGGTAGTGTTGTTTCAAAAGACGACGCATCCTTTTCATTGTTTTCTACGGTCACAGATGGATAAACCATGGAAATTGATGAAGAGGCAAGGACAAAGGTCACATTCTCTGTCTGTCCTCAGACATTTTTGATCATGGAAATGAAAGTTTCAACTTCCCTTTGCAACCAAGCACAAATAGAATATAGCGTTGTTTTTCTTCTTCTTCTTTTGGATCTGTGTCACCAAAGTCTTTGCAACAACCCAACTCTTTTTTTTTTTTTTGGAAACTACTTTCCCCAGGAGGTGAGAATTATTTTCCGAATGAACCACCCTTTCCTTCCCCTCCCTGAAAAGTTCAGTCCTAGTTCAACACGATTATCTTGCCATTGTAATGCTCCTATCAGGTCCATCTTCACTTTCATGGAATAACTTCGGAGTTCTATTAGCATGTAAGGAAAAAAAATGTGGCTATTAGCTGTTAGGATTTCCAGTTGAAGATGCAATGTTGAGAGTTGGGTAAGATAACTCTCCATGAACACATAACAGGGACTTGTAATGGAAAGCAATTAGGAACCACCCCAGCATAGAGCAATGCCATTTCAAGGCAAGGAATGGGAAGGCCAAGTTCTTCTTTCATTATGGTTGATGGTGTGTCCTGTTTTCTTAGTGGAGGGGATTCTTGGCTCACTCCCCCGTCCAACTTTGGAGAATCCACGGTAGCAGCATAGCAGCATAATTTGATTTAAAAGACCCAATATAGGCTTGTTGTCTTGCTAGCATTAAGAGTTTGGAGGGGCAACTGAACTCAGCCACTGCAGCAATAATAGAAACATGGGGAGTTGCTAGAAACCAATACTTCTATTGTTAGGATGGAGATGTATGTTTAAGACACAGCTCTGAAGAGGTGGAATGAGGCACTCAGTTACTGGCTGGCAAATGAACACTGTTGACCATTTTCTGTGCTCAAACGTCGGTTCCAATTGATTCTCCGTGCTAGACAGATAAAATGTCAATGCTTGACGTCCTGATGGCCAGATAAATATAATAATGGTCAAGCCAGTCCAGATCAGTCTTTAAAACAGTCTGTGTTTTAAATTAGAAGAAGGAAAGAAGGAAAAGTTGATTCACCTGGGAGAATCCATCATACGTATAAACTTGCTAGTTAATTCTCTCAGCTGCAGTTTTCCCCTCAAAAAAAAACAATTCCAGTTTTTCCAAGAACAATTGTCTAGTTTCCTCAGGAGAATGGAATTCCGGGATGTGATGGAAAAATCATTATCCCAACTTCTGGGTTTTAGAGAAATTTCATTGATAAATTGATCACATGCACTCCAAGCATTCTGTAAGCCTTGCTGGCATATTTTTGCTGATGTTTAGAGGTTAGATACAAGGCAGTCAGTTCAATACCAAAGAATATGAAAATATCATGGTGAACGTCAGGTTTTTAAGAGCTATTAAGTTCAACCAGTTCATAATTTCTAATCTTTATGACAGCGTTGGAGTTCTGCCGAGGACTTCATAATGAAAACTGATCTGAGACTTCATTAAAATTTATTGTCATGTTTGCAGGTTCACATTTGTGAACATACGGTACATGTTTGCACCTGCTTATTTCTCCCAGGAACAGAGACAATTAACAACAGATGGTATTGTGGTATTACTATATTATGTGAACTTATTTGAGAAAAACCAGATAGTAAAAGGAAGTTTGGTTTGTTCCCATTTTGTTCCTTGGGTTATCCCTCTTCAAATAAGCAAGAGTTCTTAGTTTCCATTACATGCTATATAAAGCATACTGAGCTGTAACTAATGGTGCTTATCCGCTGGGTAAGTTGTATCTGTTTTTATTTGGTCACAGCGTGGAACCTGAGATACCTTCCAGTTTTTTATGGAGATGCTCAATCATCCAAATCATGGTTGTCCCAAAGGTGCTTTTTCAAGAGGCAACTGAACTTTCTGGTTTTTCTTTGAAGACATTTCGCTTCTCATCCAAGAATCTTCTTCAGCTCTGAATGTTCTGTTAGTTGTGCCTTCTTTATGAATTCTGTGACCAGTTCCAATACTTCTGTTAGGTAGAAGTGATGTCAACCAGTGGTGGGATTCAAATTTTTTTACTACCAGTTCTGTGGGTGTGGCTTGGTGGGTGTGGCAGGGGAAGGATACTGTAAAATCTCCAGTCAGAGGTGGGATTTGCCAGTTCTCCGAACAACTCAAAATTTCTGCCACTGGTTCTCCAGAACTGGTCAGAAACTGCTGAATACCACCTCTGATGTCAACTCTTGGAGTATGTATTCCACTCTCTCTTTCAAAATGTCAGTTGTTAAATCAATCTTGTTTTATTCTTTCATTGAGGAATTGGAGCTGAACTTTCTGCAGGATATTTTCTGCCCTGCGTCCCTTCACTGTTTGGCTTTATGTAAGCTGTTGGGGACAAGTCTGTGTTGTCTGTATCTCAAACTGAAGCACAAATGGTTCCTGAAGTCTGCAGTGTTTCTGGAAATCCATTCCACTAACCAAGTCATAGTAGTCCCAGATGCTGCTATGTAAATGCCCAGGTTTTAAAAGTAACCTAATCTAAAGGGCCTATCACATTGGCCGATGGATGCAAAAAGTATGTAAAAAGGAAACAGCGGACGAGAAAATTTTCCATCCGTTGTTATCCGCTCTCAAAGTGTCCCAAATTTGCATAAAGAGAACGGACAACAATGGAAAGGAACGGACGGGGAGAGGATGTAGCGAGGATGTAAAGTGGATGCTCCACGGAAGCCTAGCGGATGGAAGCGGATGGAAGTGGATGACACACTCCGCAGGGCTTCCAGGGAGCACAGCGAAGCGGATGCACAGAGGAAGGAACGGATTGCCGGCGGATTGCCGAGCGATACAGCGGATGCATCACGGATGCCTAAGCGGATGCTAGCGGATGCAAAGCATTCACTGCGCATGCGAGGAGGATGCATTGCGTGCAGCCCGGCGGAATATTAACAGGATGTAGCTTGCAAGCAGTTAATCATTCAGAGGAAAGACCTGCTGCCAGACACAGCTCCAGCCAGCCAGCCAACAACCATGGGGAAGAAGAGGAAGGTCCCTGTGCCATCTTTCTGCCAAGCCTAGCAAGAGGACAGGGCCACCATCCCCCGCTGGCCCTGACTCTGCTGGTGCTGGGGGGCTTCTGCTGCTTGGGGCTGACTCTGCGTGTGGCTGGGGCTATCTGCTGGGGCTGCTCTGGTGCTGGTGCATTCCTGCTGGTGCTTTACTTTGCTGGTGCTGCTCCTGGTCTGGTGCTTCTGTGGTGCTTACTCTGCTGGCGCTGCTCCTGGTGCTGGTGCTTCTGCTGGTGCTTATCTGGCTGACGCTGCTCCTGGTGCTTGGTGCTTCTTGCTGGTGCTTACTCTGGCTGGCGCTGCTGCCCTGGTGCTGGGGTTTCTGTTCATGGTGGCCTTACTCTGCTGGCGCCTGCTCACTGGTGCTGGTGCTTCTGCTGGTGCTTTACTCTGCTGGTTGCTACTCCTGGTGCTGGTGCTTCTGCTGGTGCTTACTCTGTGGTGCTGCTCCTGGTCCTGCTGGTGCATGCTGGTCTTGTTGGTGCTTACTCTGCTGATGATGATCCTGTCCTGCTGGTGCTGCTGGTGCCCTGGTGCTTGCTGGTGCTGCTTTTTGCTGCTGCTTGTTGGTTGTTGCTGCTGCTGCTTGCTAAGTGGTGGGGTGGAGCAGCCCTAGAACTTCGAAGAACTCCTCTGATGAGGCCGCAGAAGGCCCTGCCAGAGGAGACAGAGGCATACGCGAGAAATAGGGAGAGGAGGCAATACTCAATCGATAGAGGAACATGAGGATGAAGGTTGGCTTCAAATGGCTGAGGGAGAACGATACCTCTGGCGGAAGGGAACACAGGCTCTATCGAGAACATACCAAGTGGAAGCAGCGGCTGTTTGGAGAAGAGAAGGCGGCGAGCCTGGCTACACTTTGGAGGTCCTCCTCGGGTGTGAAGCACATGCACACTTGTACGGGAAAGCTGCACGCTGAAGAAGTCTGGCCAGGCCGTGGTCAAGGCCTCACTGACGCAGGAGACCTACGTGAATGGCCAAGTGCAGCTTCTTGGAGGTGAGATCCTCACCGAGGAAGCAGACCCTCTGTCTACCCTCTCTCTCAGCAGCCACAGAGAGCCAGTCCTCTTTGGCCAAGAGATCAGCTCCTGTGTCCCAGGCAGGTAATCGCTGTGGAGTGGTCCCGCCAAGAGACCCCCCCTGACAGGCTGCACTTCCCATGGTGGACTGCATGGAGGGACCCCCTGATGCAGTGGGGCAAGGAAGAGGGCACTTCAACCAGAGACCAACCCACACCCACACCGCAGCTCCACCTCCACAGAAGCAGGCAGAGAGGCAGAGAGGCAGACCGGAGGGGCAGAGAAAGTTCCACTTCTGATACCACTGTCTGCAACTTTCTTCTAGCCTTCTTCAGTGGAGGGGCACTAGGGAGGAGCTCCTCCAGGTATTCTTTCGATGATGGCCTGCACCACTTCTCTGACCACACATGCTGATGGTGTTGTGGTGGCACCCTCCAGGCGTACTGCATGCTCTGTACGTGGTCCCTGAGGCCAGGTGGTGCAGGTCAGTCACCTTCAGCCCGGGGTCGCAGGCTAGGCGGAAGTTTGGTGTTTGCCTTTGGTCAACCTCGTCCTCAAGCCGCTCCACAACTTCGTCAAACATGGGCTGGCGGCATCCTCATGAAGTTCTGGAATGCACGAGAAGTCTTCGTTCCCTCAGCTCCAATCCACCATCAGCTTGTTTGTAAAGTCTGTACTCGGCTCTTCTCAGCGATCCATCTTCGGACCCAGACACTTCTTGGATGCCCTCCTTTGTTCTTCCTGTAGAACAGGTGGAAAGAGCCTGTAGAGGCTTCCGCACTGTTTTTGTAGAACGATGGCGGTACCAAAAGGAGTGTGTTGATTGATCCATGGTGGAGATGACTGGATGCTGTGGAGAGCAAGAAGCCAGATGAAGGCTGAGAGGTTCCTGCAACAAGGCAAGGGACTGTGGATGAAAGTGAGAATCCAGGTTGATTTCTCCCCCCTTTTTTATAAGGAAATATAGGTTTTCCGCTAGGTTGGTCCTTTTTGCATCCTCTAGGCATCCTGCAGACATCCTAAATATCCGAGATACGTTCCCTATACGAACGTTTTTTCCATTTTAATGCTTTGTGTGCGAGCTGCATCCGCTTTCATCCTTTCTACGTCTCTGCTACTAACGCTGCGTGTTCGTTCCGCGTCCGTTTCGCTTCCTCCCTGTATCCGTTTTCCACTGGAGCGGATGCGAGTTGCGCGGATGCGAGTTGCACGGATGCGCAGCGGATGCCTAGCTGATATAGCGGACGCATAACGGATGACGATGGACGTATAACGGATGTTCCCCGTGTGCATAGTGGATGTATAACGGACGCATTGGATACTTTATGTGCTCAAAAAGTTTTGTGGAGCTCAAAACTTTTTGAGCGGATGAAATCACAGTAGATGGATGCTGGACAGATAGAGAGTATGAAAAACGGACGCCGTGAGTTCAGAACGGATGCATCGCGTTAACCAACTGATGGCAAGTGTTTCTCCCCGTTTTACATCCTGTTTCCATCCATTGGTGCTGTGTGACATGGGCTTAAGGGGACAAAAATTGAATAAGGAATTTGTCTTTTACAGGCAGAATGGAAAATACGTTTTTTTCATCCTGGGGTTCTCTCCCTTCTTTAGCTGAACAGTTCTGGAAACACTATCTTTGGAGCTCAACTTACACATATACAATAGACAGGCTTGGCATGAAAATTACTGATGAAAATCTAAAGCTGCAGGCTTAGGGATTAGAAGCATAATGTAGCAAGATCTGTAGCTTTTGAGGAGTGCAATGAGAGTGCCTACAAGTTGGTGGATTTGCCATTAAAACTAATCCCCAGTTATGAGGGGTTTTTTTTTAGCAACTTTAACAGGCATGGGCTTCAACTCCTAGAATTCCCCAACCAGCAAGGGAACTATGGAGGTAAAATCCCTTAAAATTGTGGAGGTTGGGAAACATTGTTTTAGATCAGTGTTTCTCAAACTTGGCAACTTTCAAATATGTGGATATCAGTTCCCAGAGTTTAGAATAAGAGAATAACAAAATAACATAGTTGGAATGGACTTTGGAGGTTATTTACTTCAATCCCCTGCACAAGCAGGAGATCCTATGCCCGTGATGGTGAACCTATGGCACCAGTGGTGGGATGCAATTTTTTTTACTACTAGTTCTGTGGGCATGGCTTGGTGGGCATGGCAGGGGAAGGGTACTGTAAAATCTCCAGTCAGAGGTGGGATTTGCCATTTTTCTGAACGAGTCGAAATTTCTGCTACCAGTTCTCCAGAACTAGTCAGAACCTGCTGAATACCACCTCTGTATGGCACACATGCCGGAAGTGGCACACCGTTGCCCATTGCTCTTCCAGGTTCTGGCGTGCGCCAGCCAGCTGGTCTTTGCACATGTGGGAGTGCCGGAAACCTCCTGGCAAGGCATGCACACTGGCCATCTGGCCTTCTAGTTTCTAATGTGTATGCGTGCACGAAGACCACCTGGCTGGCATGCGCATTTCAGCACTTGGTTCCTTTTTGCCACGTGCATGCTCCCGTTTTGGCACTCGGTGCTGAAAAGGTTAATCACCAATGCCCTATACCATTCCAGACAAGTGACTGTCCAGTCTCTTCTTGAAAGCCTCCAGTGATGGAGTACTGGCAACTTCTGAAGGCAAGCCGTTCTACTGGTTGATTGTTCTCACTGTTAGAAAATTTATCCTTATTTCTAAATAAGTGTGGGTCTAGATAAGCAATCTTCCTATTAGCAATTGTATTTATTTACCAGCTGCCAAATTGGTGCCTCTGCTTGCATCATATGTTTCCAAAATACAAAAAAATATTTTTTCACATTTTCTCCTCTAAATCTGCACTTCTCTTTTCTGTTAGGCATATTTAGTCATGGCATATTTAGTAACAGAACAAGTGTCACAATTGATCAGAATTGAGAGTGGATACCTTGTGATTGCCTATCAATAAGTATCTGTGCAGCAGGCTGATTTTTTCCTCCTAACTGGCAATCAATGAATCTCCTGCTGCATATTCCGTCATCAAAATAAGATAAATTTCATCTACTATTATCCATGAAATTTATTCTGGTTTTACACAAAATAGAAACAATAAAGCGGAAGAAAACATTTTTCCATAATAAGAAGTTTGCTTACCCAAAGTGAGTCTGTTTATTTACTAAATCTATAACATCTCTTGATGGCATACAGATTTAAAAACAGAACATTTAAACAAAGGAAAACATCCTCCAGAACACAAATATTCAAACTGACATATGAAATCCCACAGGAGGCTTTTTGCTGTATAACCTTATGCCTAAGGGAAACAGCCAGATTTTCAAAGACTTGTCAAACTCTGTCATAACAATATTTCAGGTAAATCATAATGATACCTAGACCAGCATATATCCATGAATCTTGTTTTCTCCTGTCCATGAGTGGTGTGTGAATACTTGTCCTTTTATTCAGAAATCTATCAAATTCAAGAGAATTATATAACTCTTCTGTCTTATTTGTTTGTAACTTTAATTGGGTAAAACAGTATGTCATAGGGCAACAATTATAGAACCAAGTTACTTCAAACTGGCTAAACTATAGAATGCTGGAATCCCCTGACTCTATGGGAATGAATTTTAGGAAAGCTGTAGTTGCATCAGAGTGCCCTGCTGGGGCTGTTTTAGCATCACTATTTGACTTTCAAGGACTTTCAAATTTCTGCTACAGTATTAAACTGCCTCAAAATGTAGAGTAATCCTTGTGGAGTCTGTTTACTGACCTGGCATTCTACTGATATTTATGCAGTGCATGATTAAATATAAGAAAGGTTATCATGAAGCCAAGTGGGGGAAAAAAAAGAGCAGTAGAGAATGTCATTTCTTGCCACACTTAGCGCTTCCAGCAAGGGCTGGATTTCTGCAATTTGTCAAATCAACCCAGCATGGCTCTTTCTAGCTGTGCTCTGATAGATCTCTGGAGAAAACATTGCCAAGATTTATTCTTTAACTAGAACTATCAGAGCTTGGAGCCGAGGTTTTGAGGTTTTTTTAACAGCAGCTCAGTTCTAACAGCTAAGTGTGATCCATGGTCCTGATTCATTACAAAATATGCAATAGTTCATGTTGGAGAATTGGTCTTCTTGAAGCAAGATCCCTGGGTAGAAGCTGTAGCATTGAGACATATAGTTATTCATACTTTTTCTGCTGCTGATTCCTGAACATTTTGGGAAAACTCTTCAAAACCTAAAATGGCAATAGACTGTTAACTTACAACAGTTCATTTGAGAGTGCAAATAAGAGTGAAGAGAAGAGCAACAAAGATGTTTAGGACACTGGAGGCTAAAACATATATAGAACAGTTGCTGGAACTGGGTATGTCTAGTCTGATGAAAAGAAGGACTAGAGGAGACATGATAACAGTGTTTCGATAAAAATAAAAAAAAATAACAGATAATCAGAGTTGGAAGGGACCTTGTTGGTAATCTAGTCCAATCCTCTGCTCAAGGGATTTCCTGTTCAAGAACATGTCTTCTATTGGTCATTGTCTGAAGCCCATGGGGCCATGTAGGGGTCATGTTTCTCTGAGCTAAGTTTGATTAAAGTTTGGACTGCTGATGCAATGAAGGTGCGTTGGGCAATTCCTATTGTGGCTGAGGGCTAATCCTACCTTTGTTCAGACCTTGCTGCAGGGAATTTTTTGCCTATGAATAGAGCTATCTATCTCTTAAATGCTGACATCTGCTGAGAGCTATTAAGAAAGGTGGGGGCTGCTTTCTGTCTCCAAGAGCATATTTCTCCCTTTAGGGAAATATAATAATCTGCCTTTTTAATATTTCCTAAAATATTTCATTCTTCTAGGAGAGAGATGGGTGCTAACTTTCTATAGGATCAAACTCCTGGCAGTGGCAGAGTCAGCCTGCAGTACTGCATTTTAACCACTGCACCACCACAGCTCTTAAACCTTATACTCTGTAACTTTATAAAGTTGTACTTTATGCTGAGCTTATTAAAAAGTTTTTAGAGGTAGATTGCTTCATCAATACAGTATTGAAAAGCTGAATCAAGTAATTGGTCTGCAGCGAACAGATTCCTCTAAAGTTTCTAATTGAGCTGAAGATGAATCAGCTATTATGTGTGTTGCATTTTAGTTTATGAAAGCTTTCACCTTTTCTCTGTAAAGCCCATGTCACACTGCACCAATGGATGCAAAGAGGATGTAAAACAGAGAAAAAAGTTTGCCATCTGTTGGAAAATGCGATGCATCCGTTGTGTACTCACTGCGTACATCTTTCATACGCTCTATCCGTCGAGCATCTGTCTACTGCTATTTCATCCACTCAAAAAGTTTTGAGCTGCACAAAACTTTTGAGCAGATGAACTTTCCGCCGCGTACGATCTACATCCGCGACACAT
>BHFT01014886.1:0-30028 GCA_004320025.1 Laticauda laticaudata | reverse complement strand
TTATTATTATTATTATTATTATTATTATTATTATTATTATTATTATTATTATTATTATTATTATTATTATGCAAACATATCTTGTCTATTTTTATTTTTAAAATAAATATTAAAAGATTATATTTGAAATAATTGAAATGAAAAGATGTTTTGATTGAGATTAATGTAAGAGACTAAGAGTAATCATAGAATTAAGTATGTATATATGAATGCATAACTGTTGTCATATTTGTATGTAAAAGTGATGACCCGGAAATATGTTGTCCACTAAAAAGATATTTTTGTTTTTATGTGAAAAACTGAATAAAATTTGTTTTTTTTTAAAAAAGAATTTTGTTTGACCTCAAGGGGCCAGTTGGGGGGCATGGCTGGATGGGTGTGCCCAGCTTGATGGCATTCATTGAGGCTCCATTTTTGTCCATGACAGCCTGCCAGCAAAAACGGAGTTTGGGGAGGGCCTCCCGATCTCTGTTTTCGCTAGCAGAGGCACCGCAGGCCAGTCTTTTGCTGTTTTCAGGCTCAGCCTATGGGCCAGATCTAAGCACCCCACGGGCTGGATCCAGCCCACTGGCCTTGACTTTGACACCCCTGGTTTAAAGTAACTAACAGTTGGTCCTCACACTGATGACCATTGCAGCATCCCCTTGGTCATGTGATCAAAATTAGGGTGCTCAGAAATTGATATATATTTATGACAGTTGTGTCGTGACTACGCAACACACGTATTTGCATTGAAGCCACAGCAGCCTGAAGGATGGTATTCCTCTTCATCAGAATAAACTCTGTATTATAATTATATGCGTGGTCTATGTAAAATGCCGTGTGGTGAAACTCTATGCATGAACCACGATTCATGTGATTGAGTTCATATGAATAATTATCATTAAAAATGATAATCATGGGTAATCAGGGTAATCAGGGGTAATGAAGGGAAATGAGAGGGAATCATTATAAATATCGAGGTCCAGGAAACTCAGGTTAGATCCAACTTTATTTTGTTTGCTTAGCTATTATCTCGGACTCCTTGCGGAGGAAGGAATAAACAAGAAGCTTTTGTGTTAAGAAATACTGAAGCGAAGAGCATTTTATTTTCTCCCTGCATTTGTGCCAAAGAGTAACTGAGAGGAAAGTTGGAACTCTTACATCCTATAATATTTCATTATCTGTGATACCTGCTGAGAGTTGCAGCAGTGATCCATTTGCAACTTTTCCAACTGGCTTTCAAGAAGCAAAGACAATGAGGAAAGGCCTAGTCGGCCCCCTGCACCACAGCAGGGGACTGTTTTAGCCCTCTCCAGGCTCTGGAGGCTTTCCTCAAGCCTCCGAGAGGGTGAAAACGGCCTCTCTGGTCTCCGGAGGGAAACTGGCCTGTTTCCGTCCTTCTGGGAGGCCCGTTTTTTGCCCTCTCCACAGTCTGGAGGCTTTACTTGAGCCCCTGGGAGGGCAAAAATGGCCTCCCCAAGCTCTGGAGGCTGGAAACAGGCCCGTTTCCGACCTTCCAGAGCCTATGGGAGGTCCATTTTTTGCGCTCCTTGAGCCTCCACGTGGGCCCTGTACTTATCTGGCATCCAAAATGGACCCCGTGGGGATTCCTGGCGGGGCAAGGTGGGTTGGGCAGGGCCAGCCATGGGTGGGAACCGGGGCGAACCAGGAGCAGCCCACCCCTGATAATAAACCTGTGAGGAAGGTTGGGCTAAGAGAGACTAACCCCAAATCACACAGCTGACTGCCATATCTAAAACAGAACTGGAACTCATAGTCTCCTGCTTTCTAACCTGGTGCCTTAATTAATAGACCAAAATGGCTCTCACCCAGTTTACTTTCCCAAAGTTGAACCCATTTCTCAGATTTGCTTTTATGGGAATAATAGAAGGAGATTCTAGGAAAATCTTTTTAATCTCCTTGAAGAAAGGCAGATACAAATAGAGCTGGAAATCTCCCCCAATGTGTGCTCTTCTTTTTGCTCACTCTCATATTTGTAGTTAAATCTAAATAAATTGGTGGGGTTTTTCTAATCTCTGGACATCACTTGAAATGTTAGGTTAAAATAACAATTAAATAATTCTAGTGGCAAATAGCAAAACTCATCAAGCCATTTTCAAGTCCCGTTGCTGAAGAAACTCTTCTGCAATCAACAGAACTTTTTAAATGTTTAATTTTAGTGGGGATTGGCCCTAAAGTTTTTAAACTGTCACTCTTGGGAGATTTCCAAAAAATAAAGCCATCCTTGGCACATTTGCCACCCAAGATGATGTATGGAGTCAGACTTCACAAATGATTACCAGATAATCTGGGACACAGACCAGGAAAAACAGCTGTGATTTAACTACATCGTGTCTCAACTTGCAAAATCTCATTATCCTGAACTCCTATTTGCTTTTTTATTTTTACAAGATTTTAAAAAAATCCTTGAATTGCTCAAAGGCTTATGTTCTAAAGCACATTTATAATAATAAAAAGTTGCATTCAGCAATAGCCCTACTTTACATGATATCCCATGTACAAAGATTTAAGTAATTTGCATTTCTTAAGAGGATGGTTCTTTTGTTTACTTTGAAAAGCTTCTGATGAGAAATCTGTCTTTTTATTTTATCCTGATTGTATTTGATGTGCAGGCAAGTGGAAAATATAGCCAGCAATTGATTAATCCATGCAATGAGTAGAACAGAAAAGTAATAGTTTACTTTTTAGCATTTGAGGGAATAGCTTAAATATAATGGAAATTGTTCCTGTTTAGGATAATAAAATAAACTTGTCTAGGGATAACCATGTATTAGTGATTTGACACATCATGAACTTCATTAGATATTTGAAAAAAGAAATGGAAACTCCCTTTTCTAATTTACATGTATTCCTATTTCTCTGGCTGTTCAGGAAATTCCTCTACTTTTACTGATTGGAGGAATCAGTAAAATTTTCCTTGAGAAAAGAATCTCAGAGGAACAGCCATTTCTAATAATCAGATATTATTAATGGACTATATCGATTTGACTACCTGAATTAAAGTTTTTGTTACAAATGCTGCTATCCTTCCTAACAACAGTATCATTTGCATGATCTATCATAAATGAAAACTGGCAACTAGCTGTCATGACTATTTTCAATCCTGTTCCAAAACTCTTCACTACTTTCACTTCAGTCTTGTCCGACCTTGTTCTCTGTATTCAACAACACCATAAAACCAGAATGCCTACCAAATCTGCAGATCCTCAAAGCTACCACAATATTTGGGGAAATTTGCTTTACAGGTAAGCCTTGACGCACAACCATTCATTGCATTTCTCTAATCCTCTAATTTCTCTCTATAGTCAATGAGTAAACTAACTTTTTTTTTCAAAAAGAGTTTGCAAGGTCTTATGCATAGAACACAATAATTTGTGACCCAGTTTTTGTAAGGTTTATCAATGTGCAACAATTCACAATGATAGCAATGTGCTAATCTTTTTTCCAAATCAGTTGAAGTTAAAGTCCAAATAAAACATGTCTGTATATAATCTTTTTCTTCTATTTTTTGTCTTCTCCCATCAATGTTGAAATGTCTTTAATCTTAATTTTACTTTTATGTTAATTTTACATATCTTTCTAAACAGGAAAATGCGTCAAATCTGAAACCATGGTAATGTTCTGAACAAATCTGAAAACCAAGTGTGAAAACGTCACACTTGGCAGACAATTTTCCTAGCTTCTGCTCTGGGTTGTGACTTTTGAAGTTGTTTGATTCTCAGATATTTAAATAATGCTTAACACTTTTAAAATCCAATTCTTCCTGTTAACAGTTAACATTTGGAAAGAAGAGAAAATGTTTTGTTTTATTAAAACAAATGGAGAACAACTGCAATCAAATGCATTAAATATGGTGCATCTGTACTGGTTTTCATGGAGTGTTCTTGGCAACTCTGCTCAATGCACAACTTAGCTTTTTTAATGTTGTGCCCCTATCTGCAAATAGGAAAACGTGGCTTAGTTCATTTATTATATTGTTTGGCCAAGTATCAGGGCAGTGAGCAGATCTTAGGAAGAAATATCCATCTGGTTCAGTTCCAAGCCGGGAAAAAGGCACTGGAAACAAAATGGAGATTGGAGGTTGATAGGAAGGAGGGTCCATTTATTGATGAACAGAACCACATTTGTGGTTCTGGTGCAGCTGACAAAATGGAGTTGAGAGTGAGGGGTTTTGATGCTTCCTTTGGGCTTTGCACTTGAACTCCCTGTTCCTATGCAATAATGTGTATTTTATTGGCTGCTGTCAAACTCCCATGGGGTCATGTAGGAGTCATAACTGGCTTTATAGGTTGTCTGAACTCTCAGGTTTGGTTGAAGTTTGGACTGCTGAGATGATGCAATGAAGAGGCTTGTGTTCTGAAAGGGTGTTGAGCAATTCCCATTATGGCTTAATGCAGGGGTGGGATTCAAATTTTTTAACAACCAGCTCTGTGAGTGTGGTTTAGTTGGTGGGCGTGGCTTGGTNATTTTGAATGGTCACTCCACACAAGCAAAGTACCAGCAAAGGAGGGGAAGAAAACTCCAGAGACGTTCCTAAGACAGGAAGTCTAGTCCTGCCAAGAATGTAATAAAGGTTAAAGGAGAGGCAATTTCTGTGAGCAACACCAGAATGTTTCCTTCTTGCTTTCCTTACAGGATTAGGCCAGTAATTTCTTCTAACAACCGGTTCTCCAAACTGCTTAAAATGTTAGCAACCAGTTCTAGAGAATAGGTGCGAACCTGTAGAATCCCACCCCCGGCTTAATGGCTTTGTCCTGGTTTGGATCTCAAGGGAGGGCTAATCCTGCCTTTGTTTCATAATATCCTGTCTTGTATGGATAAACAAATTTGCACTTCTAAAAACTTGGTTTGGAGGCACAGAACTGGGATTCTGAGTTTCTCTCTCCCTTAAGATTTTTTATTTCTCTTTTAGGGGAAATATTTTAATTCTGCCTTTTAAAAATATTTCTCAAAATATTTCATTCTTCTAGAAGAGGGATGGGTGCTAACTTTCTACCAGGTGTCCAGGCAATTGGTTCTTTTGGATCGAGAGACAATAAGCACACCAATAACTAAAGAGATTTGAAACTTAATTATTAGCTCAAGCAAACAGATTTAAAAGCATAAAAAGCATACATGCCAAGAAAGCTAATGCCCACATCTCTTACAGGTTGCCAGGAGCTCCTTAATAAGAATAGGAGAGAAACTTCAAAGGCTGCCAATTTCCTAAGTACCCAGCATTAGTTTCCATGGAGAAACTCCCAACAAATAACCCCAACCTCTGCTATGGTCAGAAGACTACAAGACCTGACTTTGAATGGGTGGCATATGACTCTGGGGATGGGAAAAGTCTTATGAGACTTTCATAGGAAGGAAGGCTTTGAAGCAACATGAAGATATATCTTCATAGCAGCATATATCTATAGCTATTGTTCCAGCAAATCATCTTTCTGAATTTTTATATACAAGATGGCCCTTTTGATCTGGTCATCAGCTGCACAAAATTAACAATTCAGCAAGAAACATATTGTGATGTAAGGCCCGGTCCCACTGCACTTATGGATGCAAAGAAGATGTAAACGTTTAAAAAAAGCTTGCCATCCATTGGAAAACGCTATTCATCCATTGTATACTCAATTGCATATGTGTTTCATACACTCTATCCCCTCGAGCAATCCATCCCACTGCAATTTCATCCGTTGCAAGAAGTTTTGATGCGCTGCGCACAAAACTTTGTGAACGGATGAAACTTTCCACCGCGTACGAGTGTACATCCGTGACATATCATTGGAGCAACAAACGTTCTATGTCCGTTATCATTCCGTTAAACATCTGCTGTATCCTTCTCTGCATCCTCTGGCCATTCCCCTCAACTTCACATCCGCTGCAGCTGAAAACGGAAAGAGGGGAGGAAACAAAAGGTGCACGGAACGTCTACACAGCGTTAGTAGCACGGAAATAGAAAGGATGTAAGCGTATGCATCTCGTATATAAAGGATTAAAAATGGACAAAATGTTTGTATCTGGGATGTATCTTGTATATTTAGGATGTCTGCAGTATGTCTAGAGTATGTAGAAGGCCCCATAGTGGAACAACCGATATTTTCTATAAAAAAGGGGGAGAAAATCATCTGGATCGCTGGGATGGTGGACAATACAGTTCCCACAATGGTTGCACTGGAGGTTTATCTATCCCACAACTATCCTTATCTATCCCACAAGCATGCAAAGGTTAACCATTTTTTTCAAAGTTTTCACCAACACTTTATTAAGTAAAAAAAATGAACCAAGTGTCTTAAAGCCAAGATAACCTTTTGTTAACTTTCTTAGGAAAACTTTATGATTTTTATTAAATAAACAAAATTAACCAAGTAAACTGTATTAAGTGTGTTAAGCACACTTTTATTGAAGTTTTGGCATTGTTTATGACTTTATGAAAAAAGCAAAAATGAACCAAGTGAAGTGTCTTAAGCAAAGATAAACTTAACAAGTACAACTCAGTCTCTGACACTATTCTCAGTCACTCTGAGTCATGTCCCTGGTCTCAGCTGTTAAACGGGCAGGATTGTGGAGGTGGCTGTGGCTTGAGTGCTGAGGTCTGAGGCACCATTGGGGTGCTTGGCCCCGAGGGGTACAACAAAAGGATGGTGTGTTCAGGAAGCTGTCTGAGATGCTGACTCAGTCCCGTTGAGGTGAGAGGCCCTTCATCAAGGACTTGAGATGTCAGGCCCAATACTGATGACAGATTGTCCGTTGACGGGCTTGGCTGTGGAATGGAGGAAGGAGGAGTGTAGTGGGGTCTGTCTGGTCTGCAGCTGGGTGAGGACTGGCATCTGTGGCATCCGATGACCTGGGCGATGGACTGGGAACTTCTGCTTCTGCTGTGAAGTCCTGGTAGTCGTAGCCTTGGTAGGTGAGGGCTGTTGAAAGCTGTGGAAGGCTGTGACATTGCCTGGGGTGGACGGACAGTCATGGAGTGGGTCAGAGGCAGGTTCAAGCTGGGCCTTGAGGGTTGTGCAGAAGTGCTGTGATCTTCTGCTTCATCACCTGGTACTGGGCCTCAGGCAGATCCCTCAGGGTCTGGCTCACACAGGTGATGAAGGTGTTCCAGCCCGAGGATGCTCTGTCCAAGTGGACCAGCTGAGAGAGAAGTTCTGTGCTGGTCTTCATTGTGTCCGCTGATCTCCAACAGCACACACTGTGGTCCTGGCCCTCCAGTCTGCCTCTCTGCCTGCATCCTCTGGAGATGGGGGTGGGGTGTGGGGTGGCCTCTGGTGGCTGTGCGCTTCTTCCTCCATTTGTGACAGCAGGGCATCATCCTCACGGATCCTCCAAGTCTGCCGGCATGGGGAGTGCAGCTGTCAGGAGAGTCTCTGCCGTGGGGCCCTCTGAAGACACCTGCTCTGGACAGGGTAGCTGGCTCCTGGCTGGCAAGAGGAACTGGCTGTCTGTGGGCTGTCTGAGGGAGAGGGGTCTCAGAGGGGCTGCCTCCTCGGTGGCGGATCTCACCCTCCAGGAAACTGCACTTGGCCATGACGTACATCTCCCGGTCAGTGAGCTTGACAGTGGCCTGCCCGGATTTCTTGAGGTGTAGCTTGCCATTACCAGAGTGTGCATGTGCTTCCACCATCCAAGGAGTACTTCTGCAGTGTACCCCAGGCTCTCTTGCCTTGTCTCTCACAAGCTGCCTGCTTCTTCTTGCTCCTCGGAAACGGTGTACTGTTTCCTCTTCCCTTCTGCTTCCCTTGCCTCTTCCTCCCTCTGGCAGGGCTTCAGCAGGGCCTTCAAGGGGCTTGAGCAGCAGGGCCTTCAGCAGCAGGGCTTTTGAGGCCTTGGGGATTGGTCCACCACAGCTGCAGCAGCAGCAGCAGCAATTCAGAGTCAGTGCCAGGAGGTGGGATGCTGATTCTGGCCTTCTTGCCAGGGCTGGCAGGAGTAGGCACTGGCCTTTCTCTTCTTCCCTGACTGACGAGCCATGGTGTTCCCTGCTAGATGTATGTGGCAGCAACCTGTTTCCCCTGTGATGCTGACAGTGTGTGCTGCATCCTTTTATATACCGCAGAGCTGATGCCAATTCATACTCCCCAGCATGCACAGTGAATGTTTTGCATCCGATAATACATCCGCGCCAGCATCCCCTTTGTTTCCTATAGGCATCCGTGATGCATCTGCTTCATCCGCTGATGCATCCCGCTCTCCTTCCTCTATTGGTGTCTGCCTTCGCAAAATTCCTCCCCCGGAACCCCTGTCGGATGTGTCATCTGCTTCCATCCGCTGTCATCTTGCTAGGGCTTCCTATGAACATCTGTTTTAACATCCCCCACTACATACTACCCACATCCGTTCTTTTCCGTTCTGTTTATGCCAAATTTTTGCCACTTTTTGAGCTGATGACAACGGATGGAGCCACCCCCGAATTTGCTTAGTCCACTGTGTCCTTTATGCATATGTTTTGCGTCCGTCGGCCAGTGGACCGGGCCTTTATCAACCCATGTTAGTCTACAAGTAATTCTTCCTTATTTTTGTATGTGACTGTTTATTTGAAAGTTTTGTATCCATTTTATCATTCATTTTTCATTTGGTCTGTGTCTGTGTCATTTCTGAGTAACATATCTTATAGATACAGTATGTGCTGAACAGGTGGCCTTGATTCTGTATAAGTATTGCCAATTCTGCCATTTTTCTTAGAAGGCCTCCCACATTTTTGAAGTCAGTTTTTATTGTTCTAATAATCTATAGGTATCTGGTATGTTCTGGCCTTCATCAAATTAATCTTGCTGTGTCCTTAATCTCTATTCATGGGATCTGAATGAACCATATCTGCATATCTGACTGTCTTACTATAATTAGCTTCAGCATAAAAAGCATTTTTTAAAACACCAGCAATGAAATTCTTGGACATTATTTTTCTTGTATATTATTTCTCATATAAATTATCTTTCTCCTGTTTTCAAGAATCCACATATTCATCAAACATTTCATAGTATTCCCATTTAAATGTTTGTCCTTTTTTGGGGGGTCCCTGTGCCATAATATCTATGAAACCTATTAGCTAGGTCAGCTCTTTCCAATATTTATGTTCTACTGTTTGGGGACTGAATCCATTCCATTAGCCAAAACAAATAGCTTGCTTTGCAATATAGAAAGATAAACCATGTAGTAATAAATGCTGAAATGCTTTAGAACTCAAGCAATATTTTACCATATGTGGTGCACGTTATAAAAAAAGCCTTCAAAAGTATTTGAGAGAAATATATAGCATCATTCAGGAAATTTGACAAATCATAAATTTAATGGGTGGTTATTGATTATGCCATTTTAGACAGAACTGTGATGGAACATACTGCAGAGTCACAGAAGGGAGGAGTCGTTTCTAAGGAGCAAAGAGACATATCAGTGTGGAATCTTTGGTATTTAGGAAAAAAAACAAGGTGGACCTTCCCTAACATTTCACAAGGTACAGGTAGTCCTCGACTTACAACAGTTCACTTAGTGGCCATTTGAAGTTACAACAGCACTGGAAAAAGTGACTTATGGCCGTTTTTCACACTTACGAAGTTGCAGCATCTCCATGGTCACACGATCAAAATTTGGATGCTTGGCAATTGATTGATTTTGATGACAACTGCAGTGTCTTGGGGTCATGTGATCCCCTTTTGCAACCTTCCGACAAGCAAAGTCAATGAGGACACCAGGTTCACTTAAAAACTGTGTTACTAACTTCACAAGTGCAGGCAAGAAAGTTTGTACAATGGGGCAAAACTCACTTAAGAAATGTCTCGATTTAGTAACAGGGGTGGGATGTTACCAGTTCTGCCCAGCTCTATAGAACCTATAGCTCTGAAAAGCAGCAGACACAGAACCAGTTCTGTGATTGCTGCTGTTTGGCCCACCCACCTGCCCAGGCTCTTACCTGTCTTTTATTTCCTGCTTTTTCAACCTCAGCTGCTTTGCGCGGCACAGCTGAGGTTGAAAATGCAGGAAAAAAGTGGCTTTTCAAATGCTGTGCACCTGCGTGAGGTGCTTTTCAGCTGTCCGGGTGGCACAGCTTAAGGTTTTTTACATGCGTGCACAGCATGCGTCAGGCATACATGCATGCCTGCATGAACTGATAGTAACACCGTTTGAATCCCACCCCTGCTTAACAACATAATTTTTGTGCTCAATTGTGGTCCTAAATCGAGAATTACCAATATATCTAATATTTACACAGATTTGTACTTTAGTCTGGCAAAGTTCTTGTCTAAAGGCGAGTAACAATAAACTGCTCTGGAGTAATTCCTTGTGTCGTTCTTGGTTCCTTGCACCTGACAAGAACAAATTATATATTTTTAATGGAAAGGCAATAAATCCTTAACTGAAGGATTTCATTTCTGTAGTAGGCAGCACACCATATCCTTCCCTCCCAGGGCAGAACTGAAACATCAGATCGTAACTAGGTACAACGTAGGATGCAAGATCCTACTATAAGAAAGCACTGTACGTTCTTCAACACATTTCAGGCCTTTATGACAAATGCCAAAGGCTTACAAGATATTTTAAAGCAGAAATAAGGAAATTATGTTTCTTGATTAACTCATACTATCAGAATTATAGAAAGACCAAGCGATATCTATTCATGGTAGTCTGCCTTCTGAGCTTCCAAATATTCTCCACTGAAATCCTCTTTAATTGCTCCTTACAGTCTCTAATATAAAGTTCAAAGGAGCCAACCCAGGAGAGCTTTCTTTCCAATTGCACTTCCCGTAAATATCACATATTTTACTTAGAAATAAATTTCCCTATGCTGAAAATAAGAAGATAGCTCCTTTTATTAGAGCCTTTCCAAATTAAAGATAAACTTAAGAAGTAACGGCACTTGTTAGTGTTGTGCCAAGGTTTTCTGAGAAATTGAAAATAAAGAAAAGGGGGGAAAAAGAATGAGTTAATCAAAGAGAGAAGCAACCTAGAATGAAGAAAAAGATTTTCCTGACAGAGCAATTAATCAGTGGAACAACTTGCCTCCAGAAGTTGTGGATGTTCCAACACCGGAAGTTTTTAAGAAGAGATTAGAAAACAATTTGTCTGAAATGGTATATAGTTTCCTGCTTAAGCAGGGGCTTGGACTAAAGACTTTCAAGATCCCTTCCAACTTTGTTATTCTGTTCTGTTTTGTTCTAAAATGAATTTTGAGAGGAATACAACTGTCAGTTTTATCATGGGATTGTTAGCAAGAAAGCTGGCTTCTTTGCTCCAATCGCCTTTGCTTGGTGTCATTCAATAGAACCAGTGGTGGGATTCCAAATCTTTTCCTAACGGTTCTATCAGAGCACGCTTTGAGTGTGCAGCACTCAAAGAACTGGTAGGAAAAGTCAGTGCTGGTGAGCTGAGCTGTTTTTTAGCTCAGCTGAGGAGCGGCAGTCCGCTCTGCCACGCAAATCAGCTGAGCTAAAAAACAAGGGAATATAGAGCAGGGAATGGCGAGGGCAGGAGGACGGGGCCAGCCAGAGGTGGTATTTACTGGTTCTCTGAAGTACTCAAATTTTCCGTTACCGGTACACCAGAATGGGCCCGAACCGGCTGAATACCACCTCTGAATACAACTCTTCTGAGTGGTAAATGCTTGTCTTTGTTTGTTTGTGTTAAAATTAGGCCAACGACATCTTGATCATTTGCTTTCATTTCTTGGATTTCATTTTTACAAGAGGCAATGGGTCACTGTTTTGTGGATACCTTTCAGGGTACTGAATTTGGGGTCATGCTCAATATTTTTGATGATGGAAGACTAATTACCTGTCTGCTTCAACATAGTCCTTCTGGAAAGTTCTTGGAACTGGAATTGAATATTAGAGATGTCTAGTTTGGTCAAGGGTAATGAATATTTGGAGAAGAAGCCTTATATGTCTGAATGAGATTCGGTTGATATTCCTCACCCAAGGAATTTATCCTGAGTGCGGTTGTGGCTGCATCGTCAGGGTTTTCTGAGCAAATGATTAATTAATTCTGAGCAAATGATTAATTGTATTTATTGAAATAATTTTAATTCTGCTTTAGAATATAACATGTTTTGAATTTTTATTGCATAGATTCCATGAATCATTCCAATTGCTTGCCATAATCAATACATCTGGCCATTGATCTTTAATGAAAATAATGCACTTTTTATTTTTTTCTTCTTTATTTTTATTTTTCTTCCTTCATTCCTTTTTTTCTTTTTTCTTTGTTTTCAGTCCAACCTGGAAGACTGGACTTTGGACGTAGTGCCAGGAGACTGCTGTTTCATGGAGTCACCAGGTTAACTATTCACAAGTGACAACTGAATCAGTTTTAGGCTGAAATATCACCATAATAAAGGTGGCACTGTTTTTCTGATTGTCTGCAGCTGAAGTGAAAGACGAGTGTTTAGACTCAACTTGGCTTTAACAAATCTAAATGTCAGGATAAATCTTAAATTTATCTGTTAATCTTAAATCAACAGAAAAAAACCAGAGATATGCATTCACTAAGGATATTTCAGTCACTTTTAGATGGGCTGCACTCATGGGTGAGAATTTGGGGCACCCTGATCCATCTTCACTTTTTTGGGGTACTGAAGGAATGAATTTGTTGTAATCTGACCTCTGAAGAACAGCTTGGACTAGAATATATCCTATAAGAGTAGAATATATCCTTTATGGAGGCTGTCTCTATTTAATTGATTCAAAATGTACAGTCAGATTTTTTCTGACTGACTGATGTTCTCTGGAGGAAAAAAACATGACTTGAATTTTATGTCAATTCCATTGGCTTTCTGGAATATGCTTCTGGGCCCATAATGACCCTTACCTCTTGCTGTAGTACAGCTCCACAGATGAATTATTCATATTGTGCAGTAAATGTTACAGTCTGGGCTGGAATCACGAATCCATCGGCAACTTAGAGAAACTCTGCATTATGCAACCCAGTGATCAGTTCATTCTGCCATTCTGTTGTTGTTGTTGTTGTTAATTGCAAAGTCATGTCCAATGCATTGTGACCCCATGAACAACGTTCCTCCAGGCCTTCCTGTCCTCTACCATCTTCTAGAGTCCATTTAAGCTCACGCCTACTGCTTCAGAGACTCCATCCAGCCACCTCATTCTGCCATCCCCTTCTTTTGCCCTCAATTGTTCCCAGCATAAGGCTCTTCTCCAGGGAATCCTTCCTTCTCATTAGGTGGCCAAAGTATTTGAGTTTCATCTTCAGGATCTGGCCTTCTAAAGAACAGTCAGGGTTGATCTCCTCTAGGACTGACCGGTTGGATTGCCTTGTAGTCAAAGGGACTTGCAGGAGTCTTCTCCAGCACCATAGTTCAAAGGCCTCCATTCTTTAGTGCTCAGCCTTCCTTATGGTCCAACTTTCATGGCCACACATTGCAACTGGGAAAACCAAAGCCTTAAATACATGCGCTTTTGTTCTAACCTGCAACAAAGATCTGGAAATCAATGAATGTATTCAGATTTTTTTCCCCTCAGTTCTGAGCTACATTTATAGACTACTAATGTTCTCATGGCTGTTTATAACTTTAAGTGAAATTGTGAGGTATAGGGCAACAATTAATAGACTAAGGAAACTCAAATGGGCTAACTTACAGAATGACAGGATCAATTACTCCCATGGGAATGAAATTTGGGAAAACAGAATAGAATAGAATACCTCTATTGTCACTGCATTCTACAAATACAATGAAATTTGAAAGCTGCTCCAGCACAGTGTCCCAAACACCACATCACAATCACACTACAGAGTATTTAAAAATTAAAATAATTTAAATTGTGGCTGCTTCAGTGCCACTGTGCCTTCTGACTACACTTCCCAGAAACCTGTAGGTTGCATGGTGCAAGGGAAGATGGAGGTGAAGATTTCTGCCCTCTTTTCCACCTGCCTCCGTACCTGCACTCAACTGGCTGGCAGCAAGGCCGGATAGGTGAGTGCTGATTGGCTGCTTTGGAACTGAACCTGAAATCTGAAATCACTTAACAGCAGTAGGCAGGGGAATGCCTCTGATGAATGCTGGTGAAATAGGGCTGGCTGGGAGGTGCTGGCAGTTGACAGATGAACCAAGGTGGCTTTGGTAAGACCACACATGGAATATTGCATCCAGTTTTGGTCACCACAATGTAAAAAGGATGTTGAGACTTTAGAAAGAGTGCAGAGAAGGGCAGATGATGAAGGATTGGAGGCATATAAACATAAAAAGATCGCTTTCTGGAATTGGATAAGTCTAGTTTAATGCAAAGAAGGACTAGGAGTGATACAATAGTAGTGTTCAAATATCTAAGGGGCTGCCACTAAGAAGAGAGAGTCATTCTCCAATGTATCTCCACCATGAGCCTCCACCATGGTGCAGTGGTTAGAGTGCAGTACTTCAGGCTACTTCTGCTGCTGGCTGTGTGCAATTTGACAGTTCAAATCCCACCAGGCTCAAGGTTGACTCAGCCTTCCATCCTTCCAAGTTGGGTAAAATGAGGACTCAAAATTGTTGGGGGCAATAGGCTGGCTCTGTAAACCACTTAGAAAGGGCTTTAAAGCACTGTAAAGCAGTGCATAAGTCTAAGTGCTATTGCTATTGCTATCTGAAGGCAGGACAAAAGCAACAGATGGAAACTAATCAATGATAGAAGCAATCTAGAACTAAGGAGAAATTTTCTGACAGTAAGAGCAATTAACTGGTGGAATGGCTTGACTCCAGAAGTTTTGGGAGCTCTAATCCTGAAGGTTTTAAAGATGAGATTGGACAGCATTTGTTTGAAATGATATAAGGTATCCTGCTTGAGCAGGGGGTTGGACTAGAGGACCTCCAGTGCTCCTTCCAACTCAGTTATTCTATTATTATTATTCTGTTTGCCTTCCTTGAGGGTGGGATCCAGAGGTGGTATTCAGCAGGTTCTGACCAGTTCTGGAGAACCAGTAGCAGAAATTTTGAGTAGTTCGGAGAACCGGNGTTCGGAGAACCGGCAAATACCACCTCTGACTGGCCTCACCCCCATCTATTCTCTGCCTCCCATTGAGTCCCAGCTGATCGGCTGGGTCTTCTTTGATTGTCCTGCACAGGAGAACAGAGCTGGAAAGCAGGGTAGTGGGGTGGGGAGGGAATGGGGGTTTTACAGTCTTCTTCCCCCAGGAGTGGGGTGGGAATGGAGATTTTGCAGTATCCTTCCCCTGTCGTGCTCACCAGCCATGCCCACCAAGCCACACCCACAAAACTGGTAGTAAAAATTGTCATAAAATTTTTTGAATCCCACCACTGGTGGAATCCTTGGGGAATTGCATGATGGGTTGCAGGGCTACAGTTTTCCTTATGACCCAGAGCTTCCTCCTTCCCTTAGCAAAATGCAAGCAGTTCCACAGGTCAGCCAAAGAAGAGGAGGAAAAATTTCCAAGCTCTCTGCCACAAAGTCAGTGGGAAGATGGCAGGAAGTCAGAAGTTGCTCATATTCCCACAGCTTGTTTGTCTATCTATGGTCATTCTGTTCCTTGTTTATAGGTAAGGAAATATCTCTGAATGGATAGGTCATGGGTTTTCTAGTATAATTAAAAAATATGCTGACTAACAGGGATTAATTTTCACAGATAATTTTACTGGCCAATAATTGGCATCTATTTTATTGTACAATAATGTTTTTGTGTATGTGCAACTATAAAGTTGTATTCAGTCTAAACTTTATTTTCTTTTCTTTTTAATGACATTTTTGACTCAATGCACATCTAGTTAAAGCCCATGTCACACTGCACCAACGGATGGAAAGAGCATGTAAAACAGAGAGAAACACTTGCCATCCGTTGGTTAACGCGATTCATCCGTTCTGTACTCACTGCCTCCATTTTTCATCCTCTCTGTCTGGCCAGCATCGTCAACTGAGGTTCATCCGCTCAAAAAAGTTTTTGAGCTGCTCAAACTTTTTGAGCGAAAATGTATCCACCGCATCCATTCTGCATCCGCAACGCATATGGGGAACATCCATTCTACATCTGTCGTCATCTGTTACGCATCCGCTAATCCGCTAGCATCCCATTGCGCATCCGCACAACTCGCATCTGCTCAGTGGAAAAAAGACCAGGAAGGGAAGCGAAACGGACCGGAATGGACACGCAGCATTAGTAGCACGGACGGAAAAGGATGAAAGATGCAGCTCGCAAAGAAAGCATTTTAAAACGGAAAAAACATTCGGCAGAGGGGACCTATCTCGGATATTAAGGATGTCTAGAGGATGCATAGAGGATGCAAATAGGACACATAGTGGAAAACCTATATTGCCGATAAAAAGGGGAGCAACTCACCTGGATCTCACTTTCAGTCCAGCAGCCCTGCTGTGCAGACCTCTGCAGCCTTCATCTGGCTCTTCCTCTCCACAGCATCCATTGATGACCACCATGGATCGTAACACTCCTTTTGGTAGCCACCATTGTTCTGCAACAGTGCAAACCCATCTACAGGCTCTTTCAACTGTTCTATGGGAAGAAAACAAGGCATCCAAGAGTGTCTGGGTCCGAAGATGGATCAGGAAAAGAGCAGAGTATGGACTGTACAACAAGCTGATGGTGGAGCTGAGGAAGGAAGACCCTCGTGCATTCCAGAACTTCTGAGGATGCGCCAGCCATGTTTGACGAAGTTGTGCAGTGGCTGACACCAGGTTGACCAAGCAGGAGCACCAACTTCTGGCCCAGCCTGGAACCTGGGATCAGGTGGCACTGACTCTGCGCAGCCTGGCCTCAGGGACCACACAGGAGCATGCATACGGCTGGAGGTGCCACACAATACCATCAGCATTGTGGTCAGAGAAGTGGTGCAGGCCATCATCGAAAATACCTGGAGGAGCTCCTCTAGTGCCCCTCCCCCCTGAAGAAGGATGGAAGAAAGTTGCCAGAGCAGTGGTATCAGAGGTGGAACTTCCCCACACTGTTGGAGCCATAGATGGGAAGCACGTGGCCTGCAAAGCTCCAGCCAAGTCGGGGTCCACTTATTTCAACTACAAGGGCTTTCTTCAGCATCGTCTCTTCACTATGGTCGATGCTGACTACAAATTCATGTACATTGATGCTTCAGGCAATGGGTCAGCTTCAGATGCCCAGGTATACAACGCCAGTGACCTCAAGGAGGGCTGGAATGCAACCTCATCATGGGCTTCCCAGATCCAGACCCCCTGCCCAACGGACACGCAAGATGTGCCCTACTTCATCATGGGGGATGATGCCTTCTCCCACAGAACCTACCTCATGAAGCCCTACACTTCCAGACCCGCTGAAGAGAGGCATCTTCAACTACAGGCTGTCCAGGGCAAGGCGGGTGGTGGAGAACGCCTTTGGCATCCTGGCCAACAGGTTCCAGGTACTTCTCATCACCATGCAGCATCGCCAGAGACCGTGAGGAACATCGTGGAAGCTTGCTCGCATCTTGCACAATTTCATGCGCACCCACTACCCAGTGTTGCAGAACAGTCTCGTGGACCTCCAGCAAGCATGGGGACATGGAGCCTGGGAATGGAGGCAAGGGCGAAACCTGATAGACACTGTGGATGTGCAAGGCCCCAACAGAGCTTCACGTGAAGGGAAGAAGCAGCACAACCTCCTGAGACCACTGGTTCAACTCCCCAGCTGGAGCAGTGGAGTGGCAAGACAGGATGATAGATGATTAATGGATACTTCTTGAGCCTGTCTTCATCACATTGATGAGATTGGGCCATGTATGTTGGGTGGGTCTACAATGAACAGGGCATTTAATAAAGCGTTCTGTTTATGTTGACATGAGTGGATGATTGATTACATTATTATGAAATAAAGGGCCATAGTTTGGCACGCTGGAGGGTGGACCATACAGTCCCCACTATGCTTGCACTGGAGGTTTATCTATCCCACAGCTATTACCCATCCCAAAGGTATCCCTGCCCATTCCACAGCTATTACCATCCCAAAGGTATCCCTGCCCATCCACAGCTATTACCCATCTCCAAAGTGTCTCTGCCCATCCCACAGCTATTACCCATCCCAAAGGTAATCCCTGCCCATCCCACTGCTATCTTAACCCATCGCACAAGCATGCAAAGGCTTAAACCATTTCTAAAGTTTTCCACCAAGACTTTATTTACTAAAATAAATGAAGCAAGTGTGTGAAGCAAAGATAATCTTTATTAATAACAAGCTGTAAAAGAAAAATGACCCGAGTCAAGTGTCCAAAGCAAAATTAAAGTCAACAGGTAGCCACCCAGTACTCTGGCACTCTTCTTGGTCACTCGGAGGTTGTGCCCATAGTCTCAGGGGTGAAGGTCCAGGTGCTGTGGAGGTTGCTGGTCTGAAGCGCCACTGGGGTGCCGGGGCCCGAGAGGACAACAGGAGATGTTGTGTTGAGGAAGCTCTCAGACAGCTGGCTCAGCCCGTGATGTTGAGAGCTCTTCCTCCATTACATGGGGTGTCAAGCCCAATACCGATGACAGATGTACTGAGGCGGCTTGGCTGTGGAGTGGAGAAGGATCAGTGTAGTGGGGCTGTCTGGTCTGCAGCTGGTGAGGACTGGCGTGGGTGCATCGGTGGCGTGGGTGGCATCGGTGGTGTGGGTGGCATCAGTGGCATCAGTGGCACCGTGGCGTCCGATGTACCTGTGCCTGGACTGGGAAGGGCTGCCTGTGCTGCTGGACCTCCTGGTAGCCGTAGCCTTGTAGGGTAGGGCCTGTGGAAAGCCTTGGAAGGGCAGTGACATCACCTGGGGTGGAGGAGCAGGCCTGGACGGTGGTGGGAGCAGGTTCATCTTGGTCTGGAGGGTTGTGAAGAAGATCGGTGATCCTGTCCTTCACCACCTGGTAATGGGGTTCCGCCATGTTCATAGAGGGTCTTGTTGACATAGGTGAGGAAGGGCTTGCGGTTGGAGGATGGGGCGTCAGTGTGTACCAGCTGAGAGAGAAGATCTACGGCTGCTCCTGATGGTGTCTCTTATCTCCAGCAGGACAATGTGGCTCTGCCCCTCCGGTTTGCCTCTCTGCCTTTCTGTGGAGGTGGAGGTGGGGATGGATGCAGGTTGGGCTGTTGGTGGAAGTGCCATCTCCTTTCTCCCACTGCGTCAGGGGGCCTCCACGCACTCCGCCACGGATAGTGCAGCTGTCAGGGGTCCCATCGTGGCACGCTCCACAGATACCTGCCTGGACACAGGAAGCTGACTCTTTGCCAGAAGAGGACTGGCTCTCAGCAGGCTGCCTGAGAGAGAGGGTTGTGAGAGGGGCTGCTCCTCAGTGGTGGATCTCACCCTCCAAGAAGCTGCACTTAGCCATCCCGTAGGTCTCTCTGTCCGTAGCTTGACCGCGCCCTGCCAGATTTCTTGAGGTGCTGCTTGCATACCAGGTGTGCATGTGCTTCCACCAGCCGAGGAGCACCTTCGAGTGTAGCCCAGGCTCTCCACTTTCTCTCTCCAAGCAGCCTGCTTCCTTTTGGTGTCGCGATAGAGCCTGTGTCTCTTCCGCCATAAGTACTCGTTCTCCTCAGCCATCCGAGCACCTCCTCCTCATGTTCCTCTCTAATGTTTGTATTGCCTCCTCTCCCGTTCATGCGTCTGCCTCTTCCTCCCTTTGGGAGGGCCATATGGGCCCTCAATTAGAGGGGCTTTGAGGTTGTAGGGCCTGCTCCCACACCACCCCACCAGCAGCAGCAGCAACAACAGTAGCAGCAAAAGCAGGACAGCAGGACCAGCAGCAGCAGCAGCACCAGCAGCACCAGAAGGACCGCAGGACTAGGAGCACCAGCAGGACCAGGAGCACCAGCAGGACCAGGAGCACCAGCAGGACAGCAGGACCAGGAGCAGCGCCAGCAGAGTAAGCACCAGCAGAAAGCACCAGCACCAGGAGCAGTGCCAGCAGAGTAAGCACCAGCAGAAGCACCACCACCCAGAAGCAGCATCAGCAGAAGCACCACCACCAGAAGCAGCATCAGCAAAGTAAGCACCAGCAGAAGCACCACACCAGAAGCAGCATCAGCAGAAAGCACCACCTCCAGAAGCAGCATCAGCAGAAGCCCAGCACCAGAGAGATCGAGCCCGGGCAGCAGAAGCCCCAGCAGAAGCAGAGTCAGGGCCAGGGGTTGGGAGGGTGCCCTGTCCCTCTTGCCAGGGCTGGCAGCAGATGCAGAGGCTTCCATTTCTTCTCATGGTTGTTGGTGTTGCTGGCTGGCTGGCTGGCTGGCTGGCTGGCGGCTGGCTGGAGAGCTGTGTCCTGGAAGGCAGGTCTTTCCTCTGAATGGTGACCTGCTTGGGAGCTGCTTCCCTTTATATCCGTGGGGCTGACACAACGCATCCTCCCCATTGCGCATGAACGCTAGGCATCCGCTAGGCATCCGCTAGGCATCCGCTAGGCATCCCTAAGGCATCTGCTAGGCATCGCTAGGCATCCGCTAGGCTTCGCTCTGCATCGCTTCATCCGCGTCGGCATCCGCTGTGCATCCGCTTCATCCGCTCAACATCCCGCTCTGCACCCGCTCTTTCCGTTCCCCGTCCGCTTTGGCTGCGGCTCCCCCGGAAGCCTAGCGGATGTGCCATCCGCTCTCATCTGCTTCCATCCACTCGGCTTCCGTGGAGCATCCGCTTTCCATCCGCCCTACGTCCTCCCCCGTCCGTTCCTTTCCATGTTGTCCGCTCTGGTTATGCAAATTTTTGCCCCTTTTGAGAGCGGATAACAATGGAGGGAACATTTTTCTCGTCCGCTGTGTCCTTTTTACAAACGTTTTGCATCCGTCAGCCAGTGTGACAGGGCCTTAACTAGCAGGAATAAGGCAGCCAGCATAGAATGAGAATGTCACTATGAATTTTGCCATGATTGATAAGCCACTAACTCACACAGCAAAACTAAGATTTCCTGGGAAATTCATAAGAATCACAAACAAGGAAAGGTTTTGAAAAAGAATGTGGCAATTGCCAGTTTGCTCTGCAGAAATAACGATAATTCATAAGATAATAAAAATGTAGCATATAGTACATCTATATCTTTGCTTTATTATATGAAGCCCAAATGGACCTTCTTTGCCCAGATAAAATCAAAGAATAGAAGATTCTCCATCCTCTCATAATGTAACCCAGGGGTAGCCCTAATAAAGGAAATTACAACTTAGAAACTTCCGTACTCCATCAGTTGATGACCTCAACATTCCATCTCCTTTAACAATGGATTTCCTAATCTCTGATGCCTTCCTGAAAAGACCACATTGTCTAACACTAGAAATAACCCCAAGCACCCTGACAAGGACTTGCCTAACTTCCCAAACTGGCTGGCAAATCAGTTCCTTAACCTGGGTTCTTGTTTGGCGTCCCTCTTTCTTGTAAAGCAAGTATTCCACCATCATTGCAACAAAACTCAGGGAGTACCAAAGGCCCTTCATTTCAACTACCAGCTACAAATATTCTCCTTTCAAGCTTGTTTCTTCTCCATTGTGTTGCATTCCTCCTTCAGATGGAATCCATAGCAGTTTCAGTTAGTAAGTAACATTCCATATTCAGTATGGAGAACCTTTAATGATGAAAGCTCCACCACTTGCTTTTGTACCTGTCACATGAGACTATAATTTAAAAAAATATATCTCGAATACAATTTGATTATTGATGATTCTATGGACATGCCTATGAAACATGGAAGTAGTTTCTCCTCCTCCTCCTCTTCTTCTTCCTCTTCCTCTTCTCCTCCACCCCCTCTACAAATTATTTGGTGGCCTCCCTTTCAAATGCTAACCAGATTTGATTTTGCTTAGCTTTTGTAAGATTAGCCAAAGTTGATTAAATGCTGCCATTTAATAGCTGGGTTTTGGATCGAACTATTTACATGCAACTGTTCTGAGCCTAAACAGGCTGTTCTGACCTTGAAACAGGCATATTCGAAATATTGTGGGTCTGGAACATACCATGACAGAATGCTTTGCAATTATGGATCTACTCCAACCTCAGAAAGGGGCCGTTCTGAATATTTCCGTGTCAGAAGTTCAGACCATTCCATGAGAGAATATTTTTCCTAGTCCTAGTTTAATGGCTCAACAGCTCCATGAAGGAGAGAGAGAGAAAAGTAGCAGTTTTGTGATCATTCCTTTCAGATAGCTTGCTTGAATAACTCTGGTCTCAAATTAAAATCAATAAAAATGTTATCATCAGAGGAAAAGTTTCCTGCTTTATTATGTTATCATTCCATGCAGAATTTATTTTTGACTCCACTGTACATTCGAGAGTCACTCATTTGAATGGTATTTTTATGGCTGTTTTTCTGCAGCAGTCCTGGAGGGAAAAATGTTTGCCAAGTCAATCTGAGAAACAACAAAATTTCTAATAAAATACTTACTTGATAGTACATCCATGTAGGATATGGAGCCTTCATTTAAGGTTCATTTTAAGCTTGGGATTTATTTATTTAAATTCAAGCTTCAAGATTCAAGCTTTAGAATAACAAAGTTGGAAGATCTTGGTTGGTCTTCTAGTCCAATCCCCTTCTCAGGCAGGAAACCCTACACCATTTCAGACAAATGTTATCCAATCTCTTCTTAAAAGCCACCAGTGTTGGAGCATTTACAACTTCTGGAGGCAAGTCGCTCCACTGATTAATTGTTCTGTCAGGAAATTTCTCCTTATTTCTAGGCTGATTCTCTGACCAGTGGTGGGATTCAAATATTTTTACTACCAGTTTTGTGGGCATGGCTTAGTGGGTGTGGCAGGGGAAGGATACTGTAAAATCTCCATTCCCTCCCCACCCCACTAACCTGCTTTCCAGCTTCGTTCTCCTGTGCATGGCAACAAAAGAAGACTCAGCCAATCAGCTGGGAATAGGATAGATGGGGGTGGGGACAGTCAGAGGTGGGATTTGCCAGTTCTCCAAACTACTCAAAATTTCCGCTACCGGTTCTCCAGAAGTGGTCAGAACCTGCTGAATNAGAACCTGCTGAATACCACCTCTGGTTCTCTCCTTATTTCATGTATAGAGTTGTCCATATCACAAGCAAGTTACTCTGAGCAGCACACCACACAATTAAAACAACAAATATCCCCCAAATCATCATCCTTAACAAATATTGAAAATATTTTTTAAAAAATTATAAAAAAGCTAAAGGGAGAAAAATGAAGAAATGGATGCTTATTGCAATGGGCCTGCCTCACCAGTTAATCATGTCCTGGAGACTCCTGGCTTGCTGGCATAATCAAGTCTTGAGGGACTTTCAGAAGCTTAGAGGTGATGATTATAGAGTTTGATTGATCATACATGCATAATCTAACACATATTTTCCTGCTTTTGAGGTCTGCCCAGCCAGACAAATGAATCATCAACACCTGGGTACATTTAATCATAGATATGCATATTTTTCTTTTATGTAGTGTCACTGAATTAGCTTTACAGTTCTACAATAACAGTGGATTTGTTATATATTAATGTGGTGGGCTAAAGTCCTGCTGAGCTCTGCTTATCACTATCAGAGACTTGATGTTCTACATAATACCCTCTCAAACCCCTCCCCAAGAGGGCTAGAATCTCCCAACAAAAACTACATTTACAATGAACATTAATAGCCTTGTTTATTCTCTGCATAACTGCATTGCGTTATGGGTTTTGGGGTCTCGGGGCTGCATTATAAACCTTTGGGATTTTTAGGCAATGCACATATGGCTAAGGATAATTTCTACAGGTGGAGATTCTTGAAAGCAGGATAAATATAGATTATTTTCACAGACACATCTTTCTGAAAGAAGGTCCCATAGGATTTCATGTCACAGCCCATCCTGTCTGGGCAAAGTTAGCAGCATTTTCTGACTTTGTTTCAGAGAAAACAATCCAAAACAAAAGAACTTATTTCCCAAAGGAAATGATGAAATTTTGTACAGAGCACAACTTAATGACAACCATCAGGGTTGAAGTAGACATAAGACTCTTGATCACTTCTCTTATTCTCAGCTGCAATGTGTAACACATCTGGGGGTGAACAGAAAAGAGACTTCATGACTTCTTCTTCTTCTTCTTCTTCTTCTTCTTCTTCTTCTTCTTCTTCTTCTTCTTCTTCTTCTTCTTCTTCTTCTCCTCCTCCTCCTCCTCCTCCTCCTCCTCCTTCTCCTCTTCTCCTTCTCTCCTCTTCCTTCTCCTCCTCTTCTTCCCCTCCACCACTTCCCCTATTTCTGCAGTACTAATTTCCATAAATAGTTGTGTTCTTACACTCCAGATAGAATGTTTAAAAAGTGTTATGTGCTTTCTTATTTTATGTTCTCACTTTAACAGAGTACCATTTTTAAAAAAGCTGACAACACCAAGAGCTATTAGAAAAAGCAGAACACACCACAATAAAACATGTAAGTTATGTAAATTAGCTATTCTGTACTACGGCAGTTCTATATCATTAAAACAAAAGTGTCTGATGAAATGGAGAGGATCCAAAACCAAAACAGAAAAATCAGTCTGTGATTATACTTGCAAAGGGAACAATTTAAGATAATGTTTTTATTATATACAAGCTGTTCTTTTTTCAGGCTCTTAAACATGCAGTGTTGTATAACTCCTGCCTATGATTTTTAGCTCACTTCTTCCAAGATGGTAAAAAAAACAGACAACAGAGTTGAAATAATTCCCTCAGCAGAGGTGGTATTCAGCAGGTTCTGACCAGTTCTGGAAAACCAGTAGCAGAAAGTTTGAGTAGTTCGGAATACCACCTCTGACTGGCCCTGCCCCCATCTATTCTCTGCCTCCCAAGTCCCAGCTGATTGGCTGAGTCTTCTTTTGTTGCCCTGTACAGGAGAATGGAGCTGGAAAGCAGGTTAGTGGGGTGTGGAGAGAATGGGGATTTTATAGTATCCTTCCCCTGGAGTGGCCTGGGAATGGATATTTTACAATATCCCTCCCCTGCCACACCCACCAAGCCATGCCCACCAAACCATGCCCATAGAACCGGTAGTAAACATTTTTGAATCCCACCACTGTCCCTCGGATATTGCTCATGGAGATTGTGAAGCCTCTTCTGCTAACCATGTTGTAGTTTCTCGGGGAGAAAATTCAGTCTTTCTTCAAATTGAAGAGTCCAGAGCAATTTTCATACATTATATGAATCAGGGAGATGATATGAATTCCCCAGAGAGAAATCACGCTATTCTCCAAAGCACCTAAAGGCAGAACAAGAAGCAATAGATGGAAACTAATCAAGGAAAGAGAAGCAACCTTGAACTAAGAAGAAATTACCTGACAGAACAATTAATCAGTGAAACAACTTGCCTCCCAAAGTTGTGAATGATCCAACCCTGGACGTTTTTCAGACAACCATTTGTCTGAAATAGTAGGGTTTCCTGCCTGAGCAAGGAGTTTGAATAGAAGACCTCCAAGGTCCCTTAAGAGTTTAGCAGATGTTGGTCTCTGCGTTCTTCTGTTTATAAGGGCTTCAGGTGTAGGTGTGTCAAGTGAGGGTCTTGTGATAGGTCAGCTGTGAGTCAGTGAGTCTTGTGATGAGTAGAGCAGAATAGAACAGAACAGAACAGAACAGAATAGAATAGAATAGAATAGAATAATAGTGTTGGAAGGGACCTTGGAGGTTTTCTAGTCTGACCCCTGCTTAGGCAGGAAACCCTGTACCATTTCAGACATATGGTTATCCAATCTCTTCTTAAAAACTTCCAGTGTTGGAACATTTACAACTTCTGGAGGCAAGCTGTTCCACTGATTAATTGTTCTGTCAGGAAAATGGATAGATTACTGTCAGATTACCTCAGGTCAGGGTCGTTGGGAGGTGAACTGCTGGTAGGGGATGGGGAATTGCATGGGTTGGTTTAGTTGAGGGTCAATGCTAGCTCTTGGTTGTATGGCTGATTTGGATTCTGAAGGGTTTGTAGGCTGGTTGTCGGTCAGTGTGTCTGTTGATGGAATTGCTTGTGGAGTACCAGGTGTCGATTAACTCATGAGCGTGGTGGGTGGTAGCATGGCTGATGGTTTTTATGTTGCTCCAATTGAACTGGTGCTGAGTAGAAATTATGGATTTGAGTTTGTGGTGTTTGACTGCCAGCCGGTGTTCATGGATCCTGGTTTTTAATTGACGTGATATATCTTGCATGCCTCAATGCCTATGATCAATCAGTTCTTTCAGGACATATACCATATGATTGCTTTTGACCTAGAACCACAGGCAGGATTAAATGTGGTTCAAAATGATTGGCTGTACCCTGAATTCCTATCGCACTCACAAATTCTTTGCAAAACAGAAAGGCTTGCAAATTCATGTAACAAATTATTCCTGAGAAAATGTGACAATATTTGGACAGGTGACTGATTGTGTATCATCTCAGAATTAGAAAACTGAATATATTAAAGGTATTTGTGTATTGCATGTACTTACGACTCAAAGGAGGGAAAACATTTGAAACATGACTTTCATCCAAAAAAAGCCAGCGTTGTACAAGTAGTCCTGGTTTAACGAGCATAATTGGGACCAGAAATTCTGTTATTAAGCAAAGAAATCACTAAATGAAACCACAGCTGTGCTTCTGATCTTTCTTCATTTTACAGACTCACAGAGCTCATAAATATGAAGAACTGGTCATAAAGTCATTTTTTCATCACCATCATAGCTGCCAATGGTCACTAAATGAGGCAATGACTAAATGAGGATTACCTGTATGTGCAAGGAAAATTTTGAAAAGAAGAAGAGTTCTGAGTGGAATGAGATTTCTCCTTGGCAAAAGAATATAATTCTGAATTAATTTAATTTGTTTGTTTCTCTTTCTGAATACACCAAGTTAGTGCTTATGATTGGATGTTATAACATTCACTCAAAACAAGTTAACATAACCCCTCCCCCTTTTGATTTATTTTCCTAATCACAAGGGGGGAAATGAAGAGAAGCATTTGGGAGGTGTAGATAGGTACGATGGAAGC
Source organism: Laticauda laticaudata (assembly GCA_004320025.1). Classification (NCBI taxonomy): domain Eukaryota; kingdom Metazoa; phylum Chordata; class Lepidosauria; order Squamata; family Elapidae; genus Laticauda; species Laticauda laticaudata. The sequence goes on along the minus strand of BHFT01014886.1, from coordinate 3,203 downwards.
TTGCCATCCCAGGCTAGAAACTTTTATCCCAGAATAACAGGTTTATGTTTAGTTCCAAAGGCAGTGATTGACAGTCTAGAGATACGTTGAAGTATTAAGGGAACCTGTTTACATTCCATTTTAAGTTATGAATAAAAGCTAATTTGAAATCTGTTATTTGAATGTTTACAGAGTGTCTATGCTGTTCTTTATTTGCTCCACATTCAGTCTAATAGCACTGCTTCAGGGAGAGAAAACAAAATAATTTGTACCTCAGGAAAGTCCCAAAAGTGCTTTTTTCAAGGGGCAACTGGACTTTCTGTTTTTTTTTCTTTGAAGATGTTTCGCTTCTCATCCAAGAAGCTTCTTCAGCTCTGACTGAATGGTGGGGAATGGAAGGATTCAATCGGAGTTAAGGAAGCTTAACATCTTCAAAACGAAACATCTTCAAAGAAAAACCAGAAAGTCCAGTTGCCTCTTGAAAAAGTCCCTTTGGAGTAACCATGACCTGGATGACTGAGAATTTCCATAGATAGCCCAGGAAAGGTTTTGGTGGTAGTCATAAAGCCCATAGTTCCTAGGTTAATGGGATTATACTTTAATTTTGAAAGAAAATTAAGAAAAGAACAGGGGGCTATGCAATAGTCTTGCTACTGGTAACTGAACTGAACTGGTAACTTGGACCATTTGTATGAAGAACTATGTTGACAAATCATTTGGTGCTACAATGCAGAATGCAATTGCTAATGTTATAAAATTCAAAAACGTACCCTGTGGTGTTTTAGCATTTAAAGCAGTGATTTCCAAACTTGGCAGCTTTAAGACATGTGAACTTCAACTCTCAGAATCCCCCAGTTTGCATGCTGATTAGGGAATTCTGAGAGTCAAAGTCCACATGTCTAAAAGTTGCCAAGATTGAAAAACACTGATCTGAAGCAAAAACTGTATTTTTTTCTTACTTGTCATTTTTAATAAGAAATGTTTCTAACAAACTGTTCTGTGGTAGGTGGATGTTTTCAACCAGGTGTCTCAATGTCTCCTTTCTCGTGTGATGCTTGACATCTTACACGCTCTGGCTAACAATGTCATTTCATGTATCAGTCCCTTGATCTGCATAAAACAGCTGTGAAAGACATTAGACTGATGGTTATAAACAGATTCCTCTCCTTAGCAAGGGCCTGCTTTCAGATCCTGATGCTTTCCCACTGATTTATGCATTAACTGCTTCACTTGATGGGAAAAATTATGCTCTCCCTCTGTTTTTGATCCATGGGTCTTCAAAAACTGAAGGAAGGATTATTTTGACTATTATTTCATGAGGAGGTCCCCTAAAAATTGTATAGGTACCTTCACATGGCTGATCATAAAGTCTTACATAAGACTGGCCCCTAAGATAAAGATGAGCCATTCCTACTCCATTATTTATTTATTTATTTATTTATTACATTGATATGCTGCTCATCTCACTGTTGAAGCAACTCCAGGCAGCTCCAGGAATTTTAACTGAGCATTTGATCTACCAGCTTTCTGCAACTCAGTTGAAGTCCAACATATCTGGTGGGTGTATGAGACTAAATTACACAAATTATATTCAGAGACTCAAAACCATAAATGAGGTGAACAATAGGTCCATAGTATTTGCCTGAATTGGAAGAACAATTCTTTTTTAACTAAAGCCAGTGAAATCTGGGTCATTCCTTCCCTTAGCAATAAAATGAATAATATGCTAAATTATTCATCAGTTGCTTCCGTACTCATACTCCGGTATTAACTTCAGAGTGTTAAGCCTGCTTCTTATAGCTTATTCTCACATAGTTCTAGAGTGCCATCATTTACAAAAGGAAAACTTCAAAAAGGCATTGATGAGCCACAGTGACACAGTGGTTGAGTGCAGTACTGCAGGCTACTTTTGCTGACTGCCGGCTGCCTGTAATTTGGCAGATCAAATGTAACCAGGCTCAAGGTTGACTCAGCCTTTCATCCATCTGAGGTTGGTAAAATGAGGAGCCAGATTGTTGGGGGCCATAGGCTGACTCTGTAAACCGCTTAGAGGGCTGTAAAGTGGCATATAAGTCTAAGTGCTATTGCTATTGTTTATAGAAAGAAGATGCAAAGATTTTTAGCTGGGCTCACACATCAAGACCTGTTCAGAAGCCACAATAATTTAATTTAGATAATTAAGCATCAATATGCTTTGCAAAAGGCAAGAGCTAGATTCATAGATTCAGTTAAAACAGCAAACAACTTAGTATTCAGCATAATATTTAGAGATAGCCCTTGATTTACAAGCACAATTGAGCTTAATATCTCCATTGTTAAGAAAGACTGTTGTTAAGTGAGTTTTGCTTTATTGTACATTTTTTCATTGTAGAGCAAGGGAGAGGGAATTTGGAGGAAGATGCAGGCCTACCCCCTCTTCATCCTAGGGCACACAGGGAGGAACAGAGAAGGGAGCAACGTGGGTTGCGTGCTTATGGGGGAGGAAAGGGCCCTGATTCCCTTCATTAGCTGCAATTGGGAACACAGTGTTTAAAAAGGGAAACTGCACACAGCAAGTTGTTGGGAGCACGAATTATCTGGTATCGTCGAAGTTTATCTGTGTTCCTGGCGTCTTCCCAACTGTGTGTATTTTGCTGTGCTTTCAAATCTGCAATTCCTTCTCCTGCCCTGTCAAGTTAATTACTGCAGTGTGGTTTGTTTGGATTTTTAGTCACAGTTTGTATGTATTTTATTTTCGGACTCAAATTCCTCCACTTAAAGACTGTTCCTGGGAGAGTTTTTCTCCAGCCGAAGGTAATTTGGACATTGGGGACAAAGTTAGAGATAATTAAAGGGACTCTTCTTACTTATTTGACTGTGTTGCCTTTGTGCCACGCCCCGGCTCATCACACTCTGGGTCACTACAACTGTTATAAATACATACCAGTTGCCAAGCATCTGAATTTTGATCATGGAGATGCTGCAATGGTCATAAGTGTGAAAAATGGTCTTAAGTCACTTTTTTTAGTGCTGTTGTAATTTTGGTCACTAAACAAATGGATGGAAGTCAAGGACTACCTATGCTGACACTCCATCTTCCACTCATGTCATATTTTATTTGTGGATTTCTTGTAATCATGCAAAGCATTTAAGGCTAGGTCACATTGGCTGACGGATGCAAAACGTATGCAAACAGGACACAGCGGATGAGCAAAATTTCGGGGGTGGCTCCATCCATTGTTATC
>BHFT01014885.1:0-22162 GCA_004320025.1 Laticauda laticaudata | reverse complement strand
TGTCAGAAATGGTGTTGGGTCTCCTGCTTGGGTGGGGGGTTGGACTAGATGACCTACAAGGTCCCTTCCAACTCTGATTATCTGTATCTAGACTCCCAGCCAATCAGGATGAGGAAAAAACCATTCAAATAAAGCAGAAAGCCAGCACCAAATTCAAAGAAAAAATGGCTGCCAAGCCTGACACACACGATTAAAAAGAACCCCATGCATAAGCCTGAGGATGGCAGATGAGATTCTGCCAAAACATCATTATAATAAAAGCACAAATATTAAGATGTGGGAAAATACCCGAAGAAACCTAAATACCATATATATAAATACCCATGAAAACATAAGAAAACATATGTACACACTAGCTCAATACCCGTGGCTTTGCTACAAAACTATGTGGTCGGACTTAGTTTTTGGGGAGGAAAATAGGGGTGGGGGATTCTGCCTCTGCCCACCAGCATCCATCAGTATTCATCTGGCTAGCATATTGTCAGTGTGTGAGAGAATTAAGGGCTGTTTGGAAACTGAAACAGTATTTGCTGTGTGAGCAAGAAGGAGACAGCAGGGAGCCTGGACATGGCTTAGCTCAACTGTTCTGTACTAAAGCTGCTTGGTGCTGTGAAACTAAAACTGAAACTGAAACTCCTCTCCTCTGCTTGTGTTTTGCATTTCGAACAGATTTCTTTCCAGGTGGGGAGGTGGAGTAGAACTCCTTAGCATCAGAGCATGTTAATAATAATATATGATGGTCATTTCGAAAAATCCTTTCTTAGTGAGCCCCTAGAAGCCAAGAGAAACATACGTGACAAATTTCAAGTTTGTAGTCTTTACGGTTCTGGAGATTTTGTGATAATGCGTGAGTGGTCTTTTGCTTTTATATATATATAGAAAGAGATGAAAATCAAGCAGGCTTTCTGCCAAAAAGACAGAAAAAAAACAAGAGATCCTGTTGAGGACTGTCTTAAATTATATTGACCAAAACACACCAATGTTCTTTTGGGTGGTGGTGATAAGAAAAGGAGCAATGACTGTCACAAATCAACTATTTGTTGCTTTCATCAATGTACTGAACAAACAAGGCTACAAAGCAGGAACCCAACAAGGCAACAGCAGAGGCCGAGATCACTATCACCACCACACTGCCGGCAGCGCTGACCAGGAGACCTAGGCCCACCCCAACGATGATTTGGGCCAGTTGGACCATACAGGTCAAAGCAGCACAGTCAATACCCTTTCCTCGGCTGGAGTCCGCAGCTTCATTGTGTTTCTGATTCTGGAAGCAAACAGAGAAGGATATGAAGCCAACTGAATCAAACTTACCATTCAGATTGTCCAATCATTGTCTGTTCACTGGTGTCATACAACCAAAGTTTTATCCTAGATTGAAGCAGATATTTCTCTCTCAGGGCACAATGAGAATATATCTGCTGAACAAAACTCCGCATTGGCAATAGGAAGGGCACCCGGCCATCAAACACTCTGCTAGCTTCATTCAGTTGCCCAGACTACACCCCACAAGGGATTATGGGGTGGTTAAAAGGTGATGACACAGTCAAACCACATCAGTATTAAGACAACTGGAAACACAGTACTGCATAAATTTCAGTAATGTGTACGTAGAAAGATGGAGTATAAATATAAAAGAAAGAAAAACACAGTAACTATAGAAAATATGATAGCACTTCACTTTCATTAAATAACAAGTCCCACATTTTACTACAATGATTTTATTCTATTTAGGAATTTTGTGAGAGTGTTAAGATTGGAAATCAAGGGAAAAAATTCTTGATGTAAGATTAAGCAACCTCTAGATTAAACTGTTTTACAATCCTGAAAAAGCAAATAATTTTAATAACAAGAATAACTCCATTGTTAAAAAGTGCTGAGTTTCCTCAGTTTTGGAAATTTTTGGGAGCTTCATCACTGGAGGGTTTCAAGAAGAGACTGGACCGCCATTGGTCAGAAATGATGTAGGGTCTCCTGCTTGGGTGGGAGTTGGACTAGATGACCTACAAGATCCCCTCCAACTCTATTAATCTAACCTAATTGGATATCATATACAAATTCATTTAGAAGCTTATAAATATTAAATATAATGTGGAAATGTTTCTGGATGAAAAGATCTGTTTTTTCTCTTAAATCTTTTTTTGGGGGGATAGTTTAAAAAGAACATTTGAAAGACTTTCTCAAATAAATCTTTTAAGATGGCTTCTTAAAAATTGTTCGAAAGATTTTCAAAATTACAAAACTTCTTCATTATAGTCCTGTGCATACTCACTGGAAATCTCTGGTTGGTTTTGAGAGAACTTTATTCAGTATGGATAAAACTGTAACAGCTCCATTCCTTGCCATTTTTGCTCAGAAATTTCACTCTATTCAATGCATCATAGCTCCAGGAAAATTTTGTAAGATGAAATTTCTGTTTAAGATTTATCTCAGGGATGTTCGGACTTGAGAAACATGTTGACAGGATAACATCTGGCTCCATATTGTATGTTGAGTGATATATATATTAAAGGATCTGGAGAAATGTTATTCCAGGAGAAATACCCCCACTGACTTTAAAAACTGTAGACTTCAACATCAGAATTCCCCAGTCAGCCATGGGAATTCTGGGAGTTGAAGTCCACAGGTCTTAAAGTTGCCAAGCTTGGACTCCCTTCGTTTTGAAAGTGCTCCATTATTTCTTAATGAGGCAATATGCATTTTCTTATGAAAATGTGTGAAAATAGTTTTTGTAAAAACTAATTTACTTTAAAATTTTAGTACATAGTAATTAAATGTGGTTAGATTGGGCATGAAACTGTAAAAAGACATGTTGAAAACCTTTCTAACCATTTTTGAGAAGCATTTTCCAAAGATTTTCATGAGAAAGTCTTGTTTCAAGTGTTCCTTCTAATAGTTTATAAAATTAGATAGTAATTGATGTTAATCTACAGAATTGCTTTTTATTTCTCAGAATCACCATAATGGATAATATAAACTCGTTTTTTCCTTGGGATAAAATAAAGCAATCAAATGGGCGGATATCAAAATTCACAAAGAACTCTGCAATATTCCTCACTGGATGAAAGTTTAAATATAAGTGGCACTAGATTGAAGATTCTTTTTCAAATTACAGTTTTTATTTGAAATGGATTAAACGGGTAAAATTTCTCTGATTATCACACCGAGATGTGAGATACTTTAAACTTAGGCTTGGCATATTTAAGAATGACAGAGGAAGTCATCATTTGATTCCTCCAAAACACACACACACACAGAGGGGCACTGATTATAGATTTTGGTCATGTCCAATTTATATGTTCAGCACAGCACAAGAGCTAACTTCACCCTGAGCCATGGAAGGTCACTGCAGGCCTTTGGGGCAGATACTGTTTCTTTGTTCATCCTCAGCTTTATTCTCTTCACATCAGAGAGGTGAGGTTGCGGACATGTTCAGCCCAAGAATCTATAAAGATGTGGCATTCTGTAGCGTAGTTATCTTGACTCGCTTTCAGAAGACCTGAAGAGTAAAGCCCCTGTCACACTGCAGCAACGGATGGAAAGAGGATGTAAAACGGAGAAAAACACTTGCCATCCGTTGGTATTAACTGGTGAGATGCCTGTTTCCCGGTTCTGTATCTCACTTGCCTCTGTTTTGCCGAATCCCTCTCTAAATGCCGTTCCATGGCATCCGTCCATTTAACTATATTTGCAATTTAACCGCTGATGCCCCAGGAATAAAAGAGTTTTGAAGTGCTGTCAAAAGGGTTTTGGAGCTGGCTCAAAACTTGTTTGTAGGGTAAAAATGTATCCAATGCATCGCGTTCTGCATCCGCTAGGACATACGGGGGACATCCCGTTCTGCATCCATTACACATCTGCTATAGTCCGCTAGGCGCATCCGCTGTGCATCTGCGCAACTCAAATCCGTTGCGCAGTGGTAAACCGGACGCAGGGAGGAAGCGGAACGGATGGCGGCAGGCGTTAGCAACGGACAGAGAAAAAGGACGGTGAAAGCGGATGCAGGCTACGCATCCACGTCATTCCGCTAACACATCCGCTCTGCCATCCACTCTGCTATCCACTCTCGCATCCGACTCTGGCATCCTCTACGCATACCTCTGCGTATCCACTCTGCACCCGCTAGGCATACGGGAGGCATCTGTTCTCGCATCCATTACGCATCTGCTATACTCCGCTAGGCATTCCGCTGGCGAGCAGATCGCCGCACACTCAAATTCCGTTCTCCAGTTGGTAAATTGGAACGCAGGGAGGAAGCGGAACGGATGCGCAGCATAGTGGTAGTAGCACGGACGGAGAAAGGATGAAAAGTAAGAGTGTCAGGCTACGCATCGCATCATCCGCTACGCATCGCCGCATCTGCATCCAGCATTGCAGTCTCTACGCCATCTCTACGCATCCGCTCTGCCATCCACTTCCGATCCACTTCCATCCGGCTAGGCTTTCCCATTCCGCATCCACTTTCCATCCTGCACTCTGCATCCTCGCCCCGTCACGATTATCCTATTTCCGTGTTATCGCCTCTGCTTATTGCAAATTTTTTGCCCCTTTTGAGAGCGCCATAAGAACAACAGGGAATTGGATGGAACATTTTTCTCGTCCGCTGTGTCCTTTTTACAAACGTTTTGCATCCGTTGGGCAATGTGACAGGGCCTTAAGGCTGTTTTATTCGAGAATGTTAATCACATTGTAAATGAAATAAAGCATCCCTCGTATGATACATTCCATCCCATTCTGCATCTTATCTTGCAGTAAGGTGTTGTGGTTCACCGGCAGCAGGTGCGGACAGCTGAGGTCTCGGAGAGTGAGGACTCAGATGAGGAGCCTGCATGGGAGGGAGGGATGGGGCCAGGACCATCAGGGAGTGGAGTGCTGCCTTCGGAGATTGTGGAGGCTGGCAGCAGTGATGAAGAGGTTCCCAAGGAGCCTGTGCCCAGTGCACATGCGCGCAGGGCTGCCCAAAGGAAAAAGCAGCTGCAGCAGCATGGGTGACTCGGGAGTAAGGCCCTCCCTGGGAAGATAAAAGCCAGCTGAGAAAGTGCAGTTCTTTGCAGAAAGCAAAGAAGTTTGATACTCAAGCCTGGTGGACATTAGAATATCTGAGCTGGTATTTGGAGACTCTTTGATTTATTGTTTAGGAACTTTATCTGTTGCTCTTGGCAGACTTGCAAAAACTTGGCAAGGCTCTTCCTTATTGGAGCTAATTAGTTGGAAGTAGCCTTTTATTTGTGAAGAAACAGGATTCGTGAATGAAACAGTAAAAGGTTGTGCTGTTACCTTTGTCTTGGGTTTACTCTCATGGAACCAAGTTTGGGACAGAACATAAGGAGACGGAAGTAGATAACAGGTTATAAAACAGGGCATTACATAAATGTGGGGAAGAAATGGCAGGCGGTGTGCTATTTTGCTTTGTGAATTATTTTAAATTTATTAATTTATTTATTTATTTATTTTTGTTTGTTTGTTTGTTTGTTTATTGGATTTATATTGCCATGGCAACTCAAAGTGGCTTACAAGGTATAAAACCACATTTAAAACAGCAAAACTAATAAGAAGGATCAAATAAATTAATATAATAAAATCTCACACAACCCCAGTCCCACCCAGTGACAGAAGATCACACGAGCCATTTAATGGGCTCTGTCCCGCTGTGGGTTCCCCAAGCCCACTCCAGAAACAGGTCTCCAGCTCCTTTGGAAAGAGAATTAGAGTGGGGCCATTCTAATCTCGGGGGAAGGGGATGAGGGAGCCACCATCGAGAAGGCCCATTTGAAAGCAACCCTATTTGAAACAGCATTTAGTTGCATTATGAGGGGGTATCCCTACTTGGTTTGATCAAAATAAAGTTAGCTCTCATTCAAATTTATGATGGGCCTTCCTGGAGGTACGGTATTTATGACCTGGTTCTGAAGTTCTGATGGCTGGGCCACCCCGCAGTCAATGGAGTCTGCTGTGCATTTGGGCAGTCAGGAGGCTCCATTACAGTTGTAACACAACCTCTATCCATGTGCAAAGTGGAAGCAAAGATAATGGAATGGATTATTACTACCTCCTAATCAGGTGAGAGTCAGGTAAGAACCAAACCCATTGATCCCTGGCCTGAGAATCTAAGCAGTATCGACAACTCGGTTCAAGAGCAGTCAGATGCTTTCTAAGATATTAGCAGTAAAGAAAGTTGGTTGGAATCCTTCCTTTACTTCACAGTCACTCGCCCATTTCCCTCCACTTGAAGGTGAGCTGGATGAACCATTCCACAGCCAATAGGTAAGGATTCCACAGCTAATGATAATGTCAACTCATAAAGCATTCCTCTGCTTCTTTTTGAGTTGCCATAAGCAGGAGGGGGGAAAGCTTGAAGGAGCAACATGGAAATTAAAATCAGAAGTACATTCCATGCTTATCTTACAAAGATTGTAGCTAGGCTACCGGCCCATGAAAATCCTTCATTGGAGAATTTGATTGATGACACCCAGCCCGCTTTGTTGGAGAATCTGATTTATGACACAACCGGGGGAGGGGGGAAACAGGGTCACAGGCGACCGTAAATCACGTGTGTCAGAGTTGGCTTCATATGAGTCAATGCCGACATGTTGCTCCTAATAAATCTTGGCTCTTTTGAAGCTTGGCTCAAGGCTCATGATTTAATTAGGGCAATTGCTGGAACCCTGACAGATAAGACAACAGCCCTTCATTTCAACTCACCAATTCCTCCTTGTGGTAATTAGCAACAAGGTTGAATGGTATCGTGTACAGTGTGCTGGACATGACGCCAAACAGAGAGCACAGAGTCAGAGTAGGATAGACTTTGGGAAACAGCCCAATAAATCCAGTGCCTAGTCCAAAAAGAAGGTAACCGACAAAATAGAGTCCTTTTAATCCTAGGAAGGGTAGCAGAGCTCTTTGAACATCTGTTGGAAGAAAAAAGATCGGGAAGAGAAATTAAAATGGCAGCCATTTTTATTTCTGTTGAATATTAATTAAAATCTTGATTACTCCCCTTTTTTTGTTCATAACATGCAATTGTGGGACTGGCCAGCACCCTGAAAAACTGATTTTAATTCATCCTAGCCTTTTAAAACATTTTAAATTTATATAACATTTTTACCTATTAATATTTTATTTGTACACCTCCCAGAATCCAGGCAGTATTAACATTTGATAAGTAAATACTGGTATCTATTTTGCCCTATATATTGAACTCTTGCTTTCAGGAATTTAAAGATTACAGATAAACAGAGTTGGAAGGGACCTTGTAGGTCATCTAGTCCAACCCCAATCTATTTTTAAAAATCTCAAGTGATGATGCTCCCACAACTTCCGAGGGCAAGCTGTTCTATTGTTTGTTTTCACTGTCAGAAAATTTCTCCTTATTTCAGGTTGAATCTCTCCTTGTTCAGTTTCCATCCATTATTCCTTGTCTGGCCTACAGGCACTTTAGAAAATAGCTTGATCCCTTCCTCTCTGTGGCAGCCCCTCAAGTATTGGAAGACTACTATCATGTCTCCCCTGGTGCTTCTCTTCCCTAGCCAAGTCCCAGTTCCTGTAACCATTCTTCATAGGTTTTAGTCTCCAGTCCCCTAGTCATCCTGGTTGCTCTTCTCTGCACTTTTTCTACAGTCTCCACATCTTTTTTATACTGTGGTGACCAAATTTCAGTCAAGTTGAAATGGTACTCACAAGAATAGACTGAAGAAGAAATGGCATTGATGCATAATCCCCAACATCCGATCTCTACCCCTCTTTTGTAGGTCAGATAAGCAGTGGAGTTGTGAGGGGCATAAGGATCACCTTCAAACACTATCTGTGGTGCATCAAAAAGACAGGATTAAGAAACGGTTGTTGCATGGAACCTACACGTCTCATTGTTAAAGAAAGGGGAAATCCCAAAGGCCAGAATTTGTTATATACAGTTAGTCCTTGACTTATAACCACAATTGAGCCCAAAATGTATGTTGTTAATTGAGACATTTGTTAAGTGAGCTTTCCCCCATGTTATGATCTTTCTTACCACAGTTGTTAAGTGAATCACTGCAGCAGATAAGTCAGTAACCCAGTTGCTAAGCAAATCTGGCTTCCCCATTGAATTTGTCTATCAGAAGGTCGCAAAAGGAGATCACATGATCTCAGGACACTGCAAAGGTCATAAGTATGAACCAGTTGCCAAGCATCTGAATCTATAGTCAGCTGGATGACAGCTTCCAACCAACTTTGGTTACAACAAGCTAAACCGAATTGACTGGTTCCTACTTAAAATGAAGATTCCCTAAGAAAATTCTAGAACTGTAAGCTGAATAAACTTCCCAGAAGACAGTTACATACTACTTCCATATTTTCCCCAAGCAAATCACATGTAGTCTTCAGTTGAGTTTGATTCAAAGGAGATATTATATCTACAGATGAAAAACAGAGAATGGGGCCAATAGTGCATTTTCAGTCCATTTCTTAGCTTTAGTCTAAACTTTTAAGTGGAATTGCATGTGTTTGGGAGCTCCAGGGAATCATCATTTTAAACACTGACATTTCATATTTTGGATATTTCATAATATGGAAGATAAAACCAAGATTTTCAAATAAAATGCAAATGAATCCCCCAGCAGCCCAAATCTATATAGAAAGCCTGAAGGCATCTATTTCCCTGGGATCTCTGAGCTGTTAATGAATAATTATGTGTATTGTCAATAAAAATACTTCTGTAAATGAAGAGCCATGGTTTATTCCTAGAATGATGTATTCAGAAACTGAAAAACTGAAGTGACATTTGTTATACTGTAGATACTTTAACTGGATTCTTGCACTGAGCCCATAATTGGATCGGTCTCCTATCGAGAATCTTCTAGCTCCAAAACGTTCTGATTTTTTTTACCTGTCCCATAAAATCAGTGAAGAAGAGCATGTTGGAAAGGAAAGCTGTCCATCCCATCAAGTGACTGAGACATAAGCTGCGGTAGTGGGGTGGCATGTTTAAAAAAGCTTCTAGGAGAGACATAATGGTTATCTGTCTTTGAACCTGGACAGGAGAAAACACATGAACAAGCCTGGTAAACATCTGGATATTCAAAGATCTTCCAGTCAAAGATCTGTTGTCTCGTTTGATGTCTGCTGAAGTATCTAAAACAGAGGTCTCCAAATTTTAGTTGCCAAACCCTTGGCAACTTTAAGACTTCAACTCCCAGAATTCTTCCTGATCTAAAATAAATGCCTGTATTCAAATGCCAAACCAACCCCACTGTTCAACCTATTGTGAGCCACACCAACCTCCATTATTGTGTCTACAGAGCAACTACTCAGAGGCAGATCTTGGTCTCCTGCAATTTGAAAAGTTCCTAAACTTACCTTTTCATCCAGTCATTTCTTGCTCCAATGTTTTAATTAATGTTGCTTTTTAGTGTTTTAATATACGTTGCTTGTTAGTGCTTTAATGTATTGCTTTATATATTTTATTTCTTCTTTTACAGTAAAATAAGGTATTTTGACACAAGAAGTAGTATATGAGTAGGTTAAGTGAATGAATGAATGAATTATAGAAGAGTGTATTAAAATTCTAGCTATATATATTATATCCGGGTTGCATAACTGATGGGCAAAAATTCACATCCAATTCCCAGAACTGATTTTTTTGGCATCCATAACTCCTGTCAAATAGACAGGGTGAAATAGTCATTCTTTTAAGGAGTTAAGGAAGTAAATGGGTAATTATTTCATATCTTGAAAAAGCTCAAACATTTCCCTTCCAAATGCAGGGGTGGGATTCAAATTTTTCAACAGCTGGTTCTGTGGGCATGGCTTAGTTGGTGGGCATGGCTTGGTGGTCATGTTATTGGCTGGGTGTGGCCAACTCAATATCACTCACATCGAGGCATGTATCTCCTCACCTGGCCTCTCATGACTGTGGGGATGCTGCAACAGTCATAAGCGTGAAAAATGGTCATAAGTCACTTTCTCAGTGCCATTGTAACTTTGAATGGTCACTCCACACAAGCAAAGTATCAGCAAAGGAGGGGGAAAAACTCCAGAGAGGTTCCTGAGACAGGAAGTCTAGTCCTGCCAAGAACGTAATAAGGGTTAACAGAGAGGCAGTTTCTGTCAGCAACACCAGAATGTTTCCTTCCTGCCTTCCTTACAGGATTAGGCCAGTAATTTCTTCTAACAACCGGTTCTCCAAACTGCTTAGGATGTTAACAACCGGTTTTAGTGAATAGGTGTGAACTGCTAGAATCCCACCCCTGTCCAAATGGGATAATTTTCCCTATTTAGGGAAGCATCCTTGAATATGATTGGTGCTTTATGCCTCTATAAGATATAAGGCATCCATTCTCTCCCTAAACAATGACAGTAACACATATCTAGCCTCCAAAAAGTGCCCTCAACCCACCTCTGACCGGCCACGCCCACATCTATTCTCTGCCTACCGAGTCCCAGCTGATTGGCTGGGTTTTCTTTTGTTACCCTGCACAGGACAATGGAGCTGGAAAGCAGGTTAGTGGGGTGGGGAGGGAATGGGATTTTTCAGTAACCTTCCCCCAGGAGTAGGGTGGGAATGGAGAGTTTGCAGTATCCTTCCCCTGCCACGCCCACCAAGCCATAGCCACCAAGCCATGCCCACAATACCAGTACTAAAAAAATTGAATCCCAGCACTCCTCATCCCCTCTAGAGGGCCGTCCCTCTCACTCAGATGATGTCCTCACATTACAAGGATGGTCCTTTGGGGCTTCTAGAACCCAAAGATGTTATTCAACCCACTTTGTAAATTTAATCACAGTACTAAGACTACAAGAGAGCTGGTTTGGTGAAGTGGTTAGGCTAGAAATGGGGAAATCATGAGTTCTAGTCCCGCTTAGTCACAAAGCCAGCTGGGTTACCTTGGGCCAGTCATTTTCTTTCAGCTTTAGGAAAGAGGCAATGGCAAACCATCTCCAAAATCTTGCCTAGAAAACTTGCCAAGAAAATGTGTTCAGGCAGTGCCAAGAATCAAGACTGATTCAAACGCACCAAAAAAACAAAAAAACCCAAATAAAACAAAGCAATAAGGCTATACAAGAGATTGGTTCCCTGCTGAATTCATGCTTTCTTGAGTTTCCTAATGAATGATAGGTATGATATAAATGTTCTAAACAGGTAGTAAAAAGCCAACACTATTTCCTTTTTCAAATGCAATTGATGGGATGCAGTGCAGAACTCCCTCAGGGAAGAATATCCAGCCAATTTCAGAAGCAAGGAATTTTTGTGTCTAGGTTTGGACTGGAAATTAATGAACAATCCTGAACCCATGACAATTAACAGTTAATGTCCATCTTGGAAGTCTTTTTGGTGATCAACTACGGAAGCCCTTCAGGGTCATGGCAAGTAGGTGTGCAAGCTGACATTGCCCAAAGGCACCACGACACAATTTAAAAATCAATTCTACATTCTGAACAGCCAACTGCATCTGCTCACTTATGTCAGATTTCACTTCTTGCAAAACAAGGGCTGCCTATCAATTCAGAGAAGCTGTATGCATTGCACAATCTGAAACTATCCATGCGACTAACATCTTCCAATAGGTAATATTGCTGCAGTGCAAAAAAAAAAAACTTTGCACAAAGTAGACTTATAGATCATCTGTGGTCCTGAAGCTCTTGAATCCAGATGCCCTTTAATGGTGCTCCTGCTATGACATTGTTAAAAAAGCAGACATCCAAGCAGTGTCCTTCTGCCAGGACTCTCTCCCCAACACTGTTCTGACCAAGACTTCCTGAGACAGTTACAATCACACACTATTCCCAGAAACCTTGTTTTTATTTCAATGGCTGTGAATTATATGCATTCACAGTCCATAATGAGTCCCAAACAGTTTATGAATAGTCCAACAGAAGTCAGCCACAGTCTTTTGGGATAAGACTGATAAGCACCCACCTTTATCTCACTTGAAATGCTACCAACGACTAAATTGCCAATGAGCTGTACAAGGCCAAACGGAGCACAAAGTTCACCTGGAATTTCAGAGTTTAAACCAACCAGAATGAACAAAGTTGCTTCCTGCAAAGGCTCATGTCCCTTTGCTCCTCCTTTATGTTTTATGGGAGGGGCCAATCATCTCCAAGCCTTACTCCCGAGTTTCCCCTTTTGTCTTTGTTCTTGCCTTCTGGCAGCTCTGTGCAAGCACGCACTGGGAACCGGCTCCCCCTGTTCCTCTGCCTCACTGATGTGAGATTCTGGAGGCTCTGGAGTCAGCACATAACTCTCAGATGGCCCCATCTCTGTGTCAGACACAAATCCCTCATCCGAGCCCTCCCCAGACTCCAGACTATCTCATGTTCCTCCCCACTGTCTGCTGCCAGCGCTGCAGGCTGCCGGTGGACCACAACAAACACAAAGATACTCCTAAACAAATAAGAAATGCATTTTAAAAAGGAAGACTGATTTGAGGAATGCTTTCCATTGTCTACTTTGTTTTATAGAATCTGGGGGACATGATTTTAAAAAGGAGGATATTTGTATTACATGACAAATTCTACAGACTGTTTATAATTATAAAATAGCATTATCTTTGGGTAGCTGTTCAAGCTATCTCTAACCTGAATATTTTTCAAATGAGAGGGCTTCAATTCCCAAAATGCCTCAACCACCACTACTACCGGTGAGAATTTTTGAAGTTGAGGTGAGCAAGGTTGAGTAATAGTAGTAGCACTTAGACTTATATACTGCTTTACAGTGCTTTACAGCCCTCTCTAAGTGGTTTTCAGAATCAGCGTATTGCTCTCAATAATCTGGGTCCTCATTTTACCCACCTGAGAAGGACGGAAGGCTGAGTCAACTTTGAGCCTAATGAGATTTGAACTGACTAATTTCAGGTAGCTGGCAGTCAGCAGAAGTAGCCTGCAGTACTGCACTCTGACCACTGTGCCACTACAGCTCATAATGTTATATATGTCTTTCCTAAATGATCTAAAAAGACCAGATAGTGGTTACATCTCTCCATTTATATGTACTAGTAAGTGGATTGAGTAATATATATTTGCAATATATTTTCTACTTGTTCTCTTAACTATCCCAGTCCAGCAAGGGAGATCATATAGACCAGGACTGTCAAACTCCCAGCCCACAGGCCAAATGTATCACATGCTGGCCACGCCCATGTCTGGTTTAGTGGTTTATTTTCCCTACAACTAGATTGGCCTTCTTGAACCTGCAATTTCTGGATGCAATATTGAAAGCACAGTGCAAAATTCCCAAGCCACAGATTGGAAGAATTGATCCTAGATTATGTAT
Source organism: Laticauda laticaudata (assembly GCA_004320025.1). NCBI lineage: Eukaryota > Metazoa > Chordata > Lepidosauria > Squamata > Elapidae > Laticauda > Laticauda laticaudata. The sequence continues at coordinate 8,916 of BHFT01014885.1, read as the reverse complement.
GCTATGTGTATATACAGCAAGTGTCATTCAATATTCCTTCTATATTAATCCCTTCTTATTTTTCTCTCTCCAAACCATTATTGCCATTCAACTATTAAGGATCTTGAAGATCACTAATACACAGGTAAGAGTGTTACACAATGAAGACAATGGTCACAGAGTTACACAACTTCTCTTTCAAGCATATTGTCAACTTGTAAAGCATTCCTGGTTTGCTCTCCAGTTGCCAAAAGAAGGGGGTTCATTGCTATGTTCAGAAGCACATTCCACGTATACCTTTTTCCAAATTGTGTCTCAAGTTACCAAGCCCAGCCAGAGAGGTATGTTTTCCACAGCTCATGCAAGTGCTTTGTTGGAGAGTGTGATTTATGACATACCCTGGGAGGAGGGGGGAAACAGGGTCACAGTTGAACAGTAAATTACGTAGGGCAGAGTCAACTGCACTTTAGAAAAGTGCAGACATGTTCCTCCTAATAAAATAATTGGATTTCTTTTGAAACTTGGCTCAAGGCTCATGAATTAATTAGAGCATTCATCGGAACCCTGACACATATTTGCAAAATTAATACAGAAGTCAGCCCTGGTCTGTTCAGTTTTGTAATGCTGATTCCCCAAGGTCAAGGTTGCTATTGGTTGCAGAACATTGTTTGTGCACTCTTCTTCCTTGGTTTGACAGCTTAGCTTTGATTAGAACAACCTAAGGTGAGACCCACCAGCCTAAACCTAAATATTTATGCAGAGAAATCTCTTACAGGAAGGGGAAAATGTTAAAAACATTTAGGCCAAATATGCAGGTGGTAGCATATGTAGATTTGGATGAAAGATGACCTGAAAAATATCTTTGTTTGTCTTACAGAAATAAAATGCAAATGAGCATTTCATTTTCCTAGATTTCATCTGCTACACAATGTAACCCATTGCTTTCTAGGTTTAAAATGTACTGTAATATAAAATCAAAATGTATCATAGACCTTTGTGCTCCTCTATTTCCCAAGGTGCATTTTGTGTTTTTCTTTTTCAAAATGCCTTGAGAATTTAAACGTGGTTTGAATACCAGATACTTAACATAACTTGGTTTGCATTTTTTTATACATCAAGAATACCCCATATTTAAAGTACAGTAAAAAATATGGCATGCATAATTTATTTGTTTTCACCGTTTTCAAATGAATGTCTAACTGAATGATATAGCACAACTTTGCAAACCAGACGATGTTATTGATGCCAATGCCTCACACCTGCTATACAGCAAAAACCAATAAAATATTTTTAGCAGATGACTTTTGAGTCCAACTTTCACAGATTTTGAGGGAGCGAAGATTTGAAAAACAATTTTAAAAGGTCGTTTTTCTTTGTTATACTTCATTATACATAACACTTTGTATATATACATATACTTTGTTATACATACCACTTCAGTGGTGGTATGCTATTGGTTCGGACTGGTTCGGCTATACCAGTGGGGGTGGGATTCTACCAGTTCGCACCTATTTGCTGGAACTGGTTATTAACATTCTAAGCAGTTCAGAGAACCGGTTGTTAGAAGAAATTACTGGCCTAATCCTGTAAGGAAGGCAGGAAGGAAACATTCTGGTGTTACTTGCAGAAACTGCCTCTCCTTTAACCCTTATTACATTCTTGGCAGGACTAGACTTCCTGTCTAGGAACATCTCTGGAGTTTTTTTTTCCTCCTTTGCTGGTAGTTTGCTTGTGTGGAGTGACAACTCAAAGGTACAGTGGCACTGAAAAAAGTGACTTATGACCATTTTTCACACTTACAACTGTTGCAGCATCCCTACAGTCATGAGAGGCCAGGTGAGGAGATGCATACCTCGATGTGAGTAATATTGGGTTGGCCACACCCAGCCAATAACATGACCACCAAGCCATATCCACCCAGTCACATGACCACCAAGCCATGCCCACAGAACCAGTTGATAAAAAATTTGAATCCCACCCCCGTATACTGGTAATAAAAAAAGCGAACGATTAGCTGAGAGGAGGAATAAGAGAAAAGAGCAGGATTGGGCCTCCCATCGGCCACTGCGCTTTTCTCTTTATCCTCTCATCTGATTGGTGCTGCAGGTCTCAGCTGGTATGGGGAAAGCTGCGCCGGCATTAGGCAAAGCATGCCCAGCGAGCCACGCCCACCAAATCGGTGGTAAAACAATTTGAATCCCACCACTGCTTCACTTTAGCCCTGTTGAGGCCTATTGCACTAGTCAAGGTCAATACCCCTTCAGGGACATCTCCAAAATGTTTTAAAAAGTCAAGACAATGGCTGTGCTTGTTTCAATTGAAGATTTGTCCCCTTTTTATGTGTGTTGCAGGTGCAGTGTTCATAAAAACGGCTGGGGCTTTAATTCAATCACCCTGGTCACCATCTTGTTGTTTTTTTCTAGGAGTATATGATACCTGAAGTCTGGTGATCTGTGGAATGTAATCCAGAAGAGTTTAAGACTGAAATCAAGGGAATTCACCCACTATCAAAGATTGATAAGTTTACATAATGTATATAAACATATGTACATTACAGATAAGTTTATATAATATATAATGTAAATAGTTGTGTTTTGTTCCTTCTATCACCAATTTACAGAGGAGTTGTGTGGTTTGGGAGTAACTTCTGCAATGCTGGCTTTATTCTCCCTTTATCTGAATCCTGGAAGGCCTTCAGCAAAAAAGAGTAGGGTTCCTCGCTTGATTAACCATGCCATCTTTTATCTTTATTTTTTCAGTTTTATTGAGGGTTTTTTTAAAAAATATTTTTTGATTGCTGTGAGTCATTTAAGTTGCTGAGAATCGGGCAGCATACAAGTTTAACAAATTATTGTGGTTGGTTGCACAGTCAGCCAGACGTTTAGACTAGACTTGGCATTTTTATCCATTGTTTGAGTCCTTCCCAATAGAGTTATTTTTATTATTACGATTATATGACATGACCAATTTTTCCATTTCTTAGGAATTAGGAGTGTAATTCTGAAGGATTCTACTGTATAAACCAGGTTGCCATGATTGGATATTCCCTAGATGTATTGAGATGATAGCTGCCATTTGGTTTAGCCCAATAGTGAGATTCAAATTTTCTTTACTACTGGTTCTGTAGGCGTGGCTCGGTGGGTGTAGCTTGGTGGACATGGCAGGGGAAGGATACTTTAACTCTCCATTCCCTCCCCACTCCTGGGGGAAGGTTACTACAAAATCCCATTCTCTCCCCATCCTACTAACCTGCTTTCCAGTTCTGTTCTCTTGTGCAGGGCAACCAAAGAAGACCCAGCCAATCAGCTGGGACTCGGGCGGCAGAGAATAGATGGGGGCGGGGCCAGTCAGATACCAGTCAAGTATTTGCCGGTTCTCCGAACCTCTCAAAATTTCCACTACCGGTTCTCCAGAACTGGTCAGAACCTGCTGAATACCACCTCTGATTTAGTCCACATGCCTAATGACAAATACCTTTTTTTTTTACATTTTTTGTTAATTGTGACAAGAAATATCAAAGTGGCAGTACAAAACATCTGGAGGACATCCGATCTATCTTTGGCTTAAAAGAGCTCTGTCTATCAGACACATAAAGAGAGATAAAGAGAGACAAATATTTCTCATGTTTTACAATCATGTGGCAAGCAACAACTTTTCATGTACACAAAATACTAATATCTTGGAGAATCCATGCGGAAGAGTCAAGCAAAATCAACAACAAACCTACAAAGACTAATAGCCTAAACTTGTAGAGATGAATCCATGTCATCAAAGGTAACCCTCAGCTACAGATACACACATTCCATTCAGAAAAATGTATTAAATCTCATCCCAGTTGTTTTTTATACAAGTGGTTTTCAACTTACGACCACAATTGTGCCAAAAATTTATGTTGCTAAGCAAGACAATTGTTAAGTGATTTTTGCCCCATTTTACAACCTTCCTTGCCGCAGTTATTAAAGCCCCTGTCCCACTGCACTTACGGATGCAAAAAGGATGTAAAACGTTAAAAAAAGCTTGCCATCCGTTGGGAACACCATGCAATTCGTTGTGTACTCACTGATATATGTTCATCACTCTATCCTCGCATTCCCAGTCCCACTGAGATTTCATCCATGCAAAGATAGTTTTGAGCTGCACAAATTTCTGACGACGAATGAACTTCCGCGGCGTACAATGTGATCATCACGCTGCATATACGGGACAACGAACATGTCTAGTGTTCCGTTTATCATCCGTCAACGTCCGCTGTATCCTCTCTGCATCCTCTGGCCCTCCTCGCAACTCCGTCTGCTGCAAGCTGAAAACGGAAGGGGAGAAATCGAAGATACACGGAAACGTCCACACAGCGTCAGTATCACACGAAATGAAGGCATAGGTATGCGTATGCATCTCGATATAAGATTAAACGGACAATGTTATTGATTGGATGTATCTCATATATTTAGGATGTCTGCCAGTATGTCTAGTATGTTAGAAGGACCCATAGTGGACTACGAATTTTCCTATAAAAAGGGGGAGAAATCATCTGGATCTCAGTAATGAGTCAAGCAGCTGTGGTGTACGACCTCTCTTTCACTTGGTCTTGGTCTTCACATCAATCACATTGTTCTCCACACCTGAATGATGACACAGTCCGTATGGTAGCTGCCATCATTCATTTCACAGAACAATCGCTGTCAGACTGTTCATCTTTTATAACCAAGGAGAAGAAGGAGATGTCCAAGAGCTGTGTGGGTCTGAGGATGGATCGTGAGAAGAATGGAGTTGGACTCTATGACCAGTTGATGGTGGAGCTGAGGAATGAAGACCCTGCGTGCATTCCATCACTTATGATGGAATGCCACCAGCCACATTTGACGAACTTGTAGAGCATCTGAGACCCAGGTTGACCAAGCTGAAAACCATTCCGTCCCAATCTGGACTGGCTGAAGTGATCTGACTCTGCACCACCTGGCCTCCGGAACCACATACAAAACGCAGTATGCGTGGAGGGGCACACAACACATCAGCAAAGTGTCAGAGAATTGGTGCAGGTAGATCATCGAAGAATACGTGGAGGAGCTCCTCAAGTGTCCCACCACTGACAAGGCTGAGGAAACTTGCAGAACAGTGGGTATCAGAGGTGGAACTTTCCCCACACCGTTGGAGCCACAGATGGGAAGCACAGACTCTGCCAACTCAGGTCCACTTATTCAACTACAGGGCTTTTCAGTTCATCCTCTTTGCCATGGTTGATGCTGACTACAAGTTCATGTACATCGATGCTTTCAGACAACGGGTCAGCTTCAGATAGCCAGGTATACAACGCAGTGACCTCAAGGAGGGCTGACGCAACCTCATCATGGGTTTTCCAGATCCAGACCCCCTACAATGAATACACAAGATGTGCCCTACTTCATTGTTGGTGATGACGCCTTCTCCCTTCAGAACCTACCTCATGAAGCCCTAACTTCAAGATACCTCACCTGAGAGAGGATCTTTCAGCTTACAGGCTGTCCAGGGCAAGACGGGTGGTGGAGAACGTCTTTGGCATTCCTTGCCACAAGGTTCCAGATACTTCTCACCCCATGCAGCCATCACCCAGAGACTGTGAGGGTGCATCGTGGAAGCTTGTTGCTGCCTGCAGCAATCCTCATGCACACCCGCTACCCAGTGTTGCATGAACAGACCTTGTCGACCATCAAACAAGGGAATGGGACATGGAGCCTGGTGAATGGGAGACAAGGACGAAACCTGGTAGTCATTATGGGTTGTACAAGGCGCCAACAGAGCTTCGCATGAAGGGAAGAAGCAGCGCAACCTCCTGAGACACTGCTGCACTCCCAGCTGGAGCAGTGGAGTGGCAAGACAGGATGATAGATGATTAATGGATGCTTCCTTGAGCCTGTCTCATAACACTGATGAGATTGTGCCATGTAATGTTTGAATGACCTACAATGAATAGGGCATTACCTAAAGAGTTTTGTTTATGTTGAAGGGATGTGTTGATCAATGAATAAATTGGTTACTGATAATAAAGGTCCATATGTGTGGCACTGGAGGGTGAACCATACAGTTCCACTATGCCTGCCAACTGGAGTTTATCTATCCTACACTATCCTTATCTTATCCGCACAAACTTATCATTATCTATCGCGCCACAACTATGCTTACCAGGATGCCACAGCTTCCTTACCTCATTCCTACAGCTATCCTTACGCATCCATACTATCCCAGCAAGCATGCATAAGGCTTAATATTTGTTCAAGGTTTTACCACACTTTATTAAGTAAAAAAAAATGAACAAAGTGGTGTTAAGCAAAAGATAATCTTTATAACTGTCTTAAAGTAAACTGTAATGATTTATTAAAAAAGCATAAATGACCCCAAGTAAAGTGTCTTAAGCAAAGGATAAAGTGACAAGTAACAACTCAAGTCTCTGGGCACTATTCTCGTCGCTGCTGAGTCATGTCCCATGGTCTCAGCTGTTAAGGCGGGCAGGGACTGTGGAGGTGGCTGTGGCTTGAAGTGGCTGTTCTGAGGCGCCAATTGGGGTGGCTTGGCCCGAGAGTACAAGCAGGGGATGGTGTGTTCAGGAAAGCTCTCAGAGAGCTGATCTCAGTCCTGTGAGGTTGAGAGGCCCCTCATCAGTACCTGAGGGATGTCAGGCCCAATACTGATTGACAGATTGTCCATTGACGGGCTTGGCTGTCGGATGGAGGAAGGAGGAAATTGTAGTGGGGCTGGTCTGGTCTGCAGCTGGGTAAGGACTGGCATCTGTGGCATGCCGATGAACCTGGGCCTGGACTGGGAAAGGTCTGTTTTTTGCTGTGGGAAGTCCTGTAGTTTGTAGCTTGGTAGGTGAGGGGCTATTGAAAGCCGGTGGAAGGGCTGTGACATCGAAGTGGAGGAGCAGACTGGCTGTGGTAGGGAGGCAGCTTCATCTGGCCTTGAGGGTCTCTGTGCAGAAGTGCTGTTATCTTCTCCTTCATCACTTAGTCTAGGCCTCGGCATATCCCTGAAGGGTGGTGGCTCACATAGGTGATGAAGGTGTGGCGGCTGAAAGATCCTCTTGTCCAAGTGGACCAGCTGAGAGAGAAATTCTGTGTGGTCTTCATTGTGTCCCTGATCTCGCAACAGGACAGTGTGGCTCTGGCCCTCCAGTCTGTCTGCTCTGCGCTGCATCCTGTGGAGTGGGGTGGGCGGCTGGGGGTGCGTTGGTCCTCTGGTGACTGCCGCTTCTTCTCCATTTGTGACAGGGATCCTCCAGTCCTCAGGCATGGGGTGTGCAGCTGTCAGGGTGGGGCCTCTGCAGTGGGCCCTCGAAGACACCTGCCTGGACAGGCTAGCTGCTCCTGGCTGGAAGAGGACTGGCTGTCTGTGTGGCGGTCTGAGGGAGAGGGTGTCAGAGGGGCTGCTCCTTGTGAGCGAACGCTCTACCCTCCAGGAAGCTTGCACTTGGCCATGACGTACATCTCCCGGTTGCAGTGAGCTTGACAAGCAGCCTGCCAGATTTTTTTGATGTGTAGCTTGCCATACCAGGTATGCATGTGCTTCATCATCCCAGGAGTACATCTGGCGTGTAGCCGCAGGCTCTTTGCCTTGTCGTCTCCAAGCTGCTGCCTTCTTGGTGGTTGCGATATGAGTCTTGTGCGCCTTTCTCCACAGGTACTGCGTTCTCCCTCAGCCATTTCAGCACCTCCTCCTCCCCATGGTGCCTCGAAACGGTGGTATCTGTTTCCTTCTCTTTCTCTTCCCTTGCCTCTTCTCCTCTGGCAGGGGCTCAGCTAGGGCGCTTCAGTTTGCCTTCAGCACCACCCGCAGGGCCTTTGAAGGGCCTTGGGGATGGTCCACCACAGCAGGCAGCAGCCAAGCAGCACCAGTAGTAGCAGAGCAACCCTAGCACCACCACCAGTAGGCAGTAGGAGCAGCAGCTTCAGAGTCTGTGGCCCAGGGGGTGAGATGCTGGTTCTGTACTTTTTCCAGGGCCTGGCACGAGTGAGCATGGCCTTCCTCTCTTCCCTGATGACGAACCATGGTGTTTCTTTGAAGATGTAATGTGGCAGCATCGTCCTTTCCTCTTGAATGCTTGACTGTGTGCGAGCTGCATCCTTTTATATCCGCGGAGCTGAAGCAATTCATACTCGCCCGCATGGCAGTGAATGCTTTGCTTCCAATAACATCCGCTCGCATCCGCTTTTTGCTTCCTATAGGCCGTCTGTTGATTGCATCCGCGTCTCATCCGCTATGCATCCGCTCCTCCGCTATGCGTCCGCTTCGCAATTCTCCCCCGGAACCCCTTCGGAGGTGTCATCCGGCTTCCATCTGTCTAGGCTTCCTTGAACATCCGTTTAACATCCCTGCTACGTAACTACCCAGTCCCGTTCTTTTCGTTCTATTCTGTTCTGTTTATGCAAATTTGGGGCACTTTTTGGAGCGGATACAACGGATGGAGCCCTCCCCGAAATTTTGGCTCATCCGCTGTGTCTTTTATGGCATACGTTTTCGTCCGTCGGCCAGTGGGACCTTGCAATTAAATTAGTAACATGGTGGATTAGTGAACTCTGGTGTTCCCATTGAATTCGGCTTGCCAGAAGTTCACAAAGGTGATCGCATGACCTCGGTACAGTCACAACCATCATAAGATTGAGTCAGTTGGCAAGGCGTCTTGAAGTTTCATCAATGGTCGCCAGTGGGGAGCTGTGATGGCTGTAAGTGTGTGAGAAATGGTCATAACTCACTTTTTTTCATGCCATGTAATTTGATGATGCACTAAATGAAAGAGATGACTCGAGGACTGATGACATTTTTCTGAATTGTACACACAGCCAAAAAAAATTCATGACAATTGATAATTTTATTTATTCGATTTATTCCTATACTACCCATTTCCAAAGATTCCTTGGAGAATTGAAGAATTTTTATTGGTTATTATTATTTAATTATTTTATTTTA